>JAPQWV010002205.1:0-61384 GCA_027422505.1 Craterostigma plantagineum
ATGCATGCATATTATATGACTATATGACTGCTTATGACGTGTTTATGTGATTTATGTTATGTGCTTATTTAATTATGTGATACTAGGACAACTTGACTGGGTAGGAAATCAAGTTGAGACTTCTAAATAATTTCACGTGGTAGATAATTTTTGGTATATAAATTAAGGAATTAGAAATATGCAATTTTAACTAGTAAAATAAGAAGGTTGGAATTATCACAAGTGGGCTAAAATCTATACCCCCACGTGGTTATACTAAAATTCACGTTACTACCATGTGGTTTTTTTATTACGCGATACACTCTTTATGGTTTCTAAAACACAGCAACGTACCCCCAGATCAGCCCTTTTCGCCCGAGATTGCATCACACACGCTATTATTGCGACTGGAATAGAATTTGGTAAAATTTATTGACGTAAATGACTAAAATAACCTTAAAGTCATCATCGTCTTCCCCACAACAACGTTAACGAAGAAATCCAAGTTGAAGAACAATCATGAAGAGCAATTGAAGAGGAATTGAAGAAATCAGCAATCCTAAATCGAAAGAAAAAAATCAGTGAGCAAGTGATCTTCAAAAATCGCGCTTTTTTTAAAAAAAATAAAAGCCGAAATTGCATAAAAACGAAATTGCATCGCAAAGGCTATTATTTGCAGTGTCAAGAAAGACCCATTATTTGTTGTATCAAGAAAGGCCGATTATTTGCTGTATCAAGAGAGAGCCACACATATTCTAATTCGCCCGTTTTGCTGCTTTGTAAGTCAAGCTTATGGTCCAGGTAGTGTACTCACGATAGAACGCTCTCATTTTCATCAAAAACTATATTTTGACAGTGTCCTTCGACTCAAATTTCAAACTTTCTATCTCCTGACGTGTTCTTGAATTTATTTCTCCAATTCAGACCTTTCACTGGTGGTAATTACGACTTTCGAGTTCATCTCAAGATTATTATGTTGTTGATAAAAGAAAGTCTTTTCCTTATTGTTAATTTCAACCCAGAGTTTGAAACTAGGGTTAAAGGACCAGATTCGATTTTACTTTCATTTCCGCTAGAAGAAAAGTAGCTCAACCTTAAGAAGCCATCTAAGCACAACAGGAAGGGTTCCACAGCTCCATTGGGATGGAGAATCTGAGCTGCTGGTGCGTTTAGTATTTCAGCTTATGATGGTTCCGAGTTGTATTTGGCTGGTTATTTTTATAAGGGTAAAACGGGAATTCGACTTTTATTTGATCGTTAGACTTGATTTGACTGAAAAGGAGCGTGTACAAAGTTAAATAAACCACAAGGAGTTTATGTGCTATTTCAAAACTACAAGGGGTTTTGTGCTTATTTTAAAACCACGGGTGAGTTATATGCGATTTAGCTTTCCTTTACATAAAAGGAAAAATTTTGTACGCGTTTTCGTAATATAATCCTTACATCACATGCAGTCACATGAACTGGTAAATAAATGAGCGGTTAGAGTCAGGGGCGCCACATCAAGGAACGATTTATGATGTCCTTTCACGTTTAATCCCTGTATGTGACAATTTTGTTTCAATCGTTTGAACTAAACTTTCTGAACCAAATTGTAATTGCTTTGCATTAGGATGCGATTACTTACTCGATTATGGTTATTAGGTCTAAGTTTGAGTTATTTGCTCTCGATTATTGCATTTTATGCTTAATTTAGGGGGTGGGGTTTAAGTTATTGTATAGTTAAAGCTTTCTGTGAAGTTTGAACCAAGTCTTTTCTTTTCATTTTCTGGTGCTCTTTGTTAAGATATTGTTTTAGGTTTAATATCCACGTGTTTACTTTTGCAGTTAGTAGCAGTTTATGAGATAAGGACCAGTAGTATTATGACAGTTAATACTCTTAGCTTTATATGACGTAGATGCAGTTCATTAGTTGTAAGTTTCCAACGTTGAATATCAGATATCTCTCATCTATCACCTTATATCTTTGCTGCACTTTAATATAAAAAACAACAGTGGTATCAGAGCTTGGTTCATCTTAAGGACTTGTGAAGATCATGGAAGCCGAAGCGAAATTCTCGACGATTGCTCCAGCAGTGTTCGATGGCGTGAACTACCAACACTGGGCAGTACGCATGGAGACATATTTGGAGGCTCTCGATCTCTGGGAAGCAGTGGAAGCAGATTACGAAGTTCCCGACCTTCCCAACAATCCCACGATGGCTCAACTAAAAGCGCACAAAGAGAAGAAGACAAGGAAATCGAAGGCGAAGGCATATGCTTATTTGCTGCAGTTTCACCCGCCATTTTCACTCGGATTATGTCTCTGAAAATCCGCAAAAGAGATGGGGACTACCTGAAGAGTGAATACGAAGGCGATCAACGAATCAAAGGAATGCAGATCTTGAATCTTATAAGAGAATTTGAACTTCAAAGAATGGAGAATTCTCAGACGATCAAGGAAATTCCGACACAAACTGTTGTCAATCGCTAATAAGGTGAGACTTTACGGTTCAGAATTTACTGATTCGAGAATTGTCGAAAAAAATTCTCGTTACAGTTCCTGAAAAATATGAAGCAACCATCATCGCTTTGGAAAATACCAAAGATCTGTCAAAAATCTCCTTGTCCGAATTACTTAGTGCCATGCAAGCACAAGAACAGAGAAGATCGATGAGAGGAGAATATACAAAGTGAAGGACTTTTGGCGGCCCGGGAGCAGATACAATCCAAAGCTAAATGGAAGAAGAACAATTATGGCGAAAACAAGCCATCAACAGACCCCGAGAACGTCAAACAAAGGTATGGAAACCAAAAAAATCGTATCCTCCTGCGAACATTGCGGGAAAATGGGCCATCCACCTTTTAGATGTTGGAGAGGCCTGATGCTGAATGCACCATATGTCATCAGTCCGGACACGAACATGTTATCTGCAAAAAGAAAAATCAGCAGCACCATGAAGTGGCGAAACCCGTTGACACTCAATCGGTTCACCTTGAAGAGGAAGATATCTTTTCAGGGCCACATGTGTCTCGGACATAGAATCACGCGACGAGTGGCTTATCGACGTGGTGTAACAATCATATGGCATATGATAAGGCGTTATTCCGAGATATGGACAATAATATCACTTCACGAGTTCGTATTGGCGATGGAAAAAATATACCGGTTCACGGAAAAGGAACCGTTGCAATTTCAACCAGATCAGTACGAAGTTAATTTCCGATGTGTTATTTGTCCCTGATATTGATCAAAACTATGAGCATCGGACAACTAATGGAGAAAGGCTTCAGCGTTCTCTTCAAAAGATTGCTATTGTACGATTAGGATGCAGGCGCTCGTGATATATTGAAAGTCAAAAATGAAGGAAGAAGTTTTGTTTCTAAATCGAAAGAGGAGCAGATTTTTCAGGCGAAAGAAAATATTATTCTCTCAAAGCAGCCGATTCTTCTGTCTACGTGGATCACTTGTTCGCAAGCAAGAGAGGAATATGTCTACTGATAAGTCTGCTGCATTAAGCAATGTGTTGAAAAAAGTTTGTCCAAGTCGACTACAAAAGGCTTCTTCAAAGATCGCATGCAAAATTATGACGCAAGGAAGGCTAAGAAAAGGCATGTTCAGTGTCTTACAGTGAAGAAAGATGGAATTATTCGTCTTCTGCTGAAGAAAATGAATTGGAAATCAAGTCTCTGTTTTTACGAAATCATTATCGGCCGCCAGACGAATCTCAGAAGTTTGACGTTTGCATCACCTAAAACACGGGAGGAGTGTTAAGATATTGTTTTAGGTTTAATATCCACGTGTTTACTTTTGCAGTTAGTAGCAGTTTATGAGATAAGGACCAGTAGTTATTATGACAGTTAATACTCTTAGCTTTATATGACGTAGAGCAGTTTCATTAGTTGTAAGTTTCCAACGTTGAATATCAGATATCTCTCATCTATCACCTTATATCTTTGCTGCAATTTAATAAAAAAACAACACTTTTAGGTTTCAATTAGAAATTACGATTTTTATTTGTGATAAGCTATGTGTTCATTTCTGGTACATCTTGCTTACAAATTAGTACGATATATGCATATAATGGTACGGTGTATTGTGGGTGAATTGGTACAATATGTTGAACATAATGATAATGTAATTAATTATGTTGCGATTGTCGTTTCGTTTGTTTATGCAATAATGTAGATCATTTCGTTTTGACGTATATTCTTCATATATATTTATTGTATATTAGAGATGTTAGGTGCCTGTTTTTTCGAAGAGATTTATGATGATGAAAAGACGGTGTTAGTCCCTAATTTATAAACTACGATAATCCTAGGCATGAAATTCTAAGGTTTTCGATGAGAATGTAGAAATTACCTTTTGTCAAATACCGACGTGATAAACACGTGAGAGAGAATCTTAGTGTGAGAAAGTGATTTGTGAGTCTCTCTCTAGAAATTGAATTGCAATCCTTTCGGATCAATTCTCTAAACTTTCTCTCTTCCATTCAATAGTGTACATGTGTATTATCTACTTGGCATATTTACATGTAAGCCTATGCTATTGAATGTAAAAGAAAAGCCCCAAATACAAGGATAGCTAATAAATCTAGAACAATTAAAATGTCTTCTACAATCTCCCCCTTGTGCTTGATTGCTCTCAGCTCCGTTTATCGTTGTCGGGCGTAAAATGACTTCATAAAGCCCATCGCATGCTCATAATGTCGTATGCCATCCCTCAGCCCTAGCCGGTCCTCAATGGCTTGGAGTAGCTCTGTTGGAACTATTTTATTGTATTCAGTTAATATAATTGTCTTAGTCTTGCTATGCAAATTAGTAGTCTTGGGCTAAATTGTAATTAGTCATTGTATAGGACTACTTGTGTAAATATACCATGAGGTGGTATATATAAGTGAACTCCTAAGAAAATTAGGAGTGCGCTTAGTATGGTGTTCAGATCGAAAAATTAGAATCGAGAATTTTGGAGAGAAGGAATTAGCGCCAAACCTTTGCTTTCAACGTTTCTTCTCTCGTAAGCTTTCAACTAGGTAATCTTCGATCTTAAATCTGAATTTATAAAGATTATCAATCGATTTGATCCGCGTTGGATAAAAAAAGGACCTAACAATTGGTTATCAGAGCCGAGCGTGTTAGGATTTGAATCGAAATAGCATCGAATTTTGAAAAATCTGGAAAAATTTTTTTGCGAGTTACTGTTCATCGCGCGATGTCACTGTTCATCACGAAAATTACTGTTCATCGCGAAATTGGCACTGTTCATCGCTGATTTTCAATCTGATTTTCTTAATTCGACTTGTTTTGATGTTATTAAGGTTTGATTGTGTGTTCTAATTGATCTGAGCTTGTTTTCGTTCGATCGGACACACATGTTAGCAAATTGAAGATTTAATGAAAAGTGTTCTTCAAGCTCTTAATCTGATTTTTCAAAAATTTAACCGATTTTGCTTTGATTGTGGTAAATTGAGTGCTTGTTCTTGTCAATTGCATGATTTCGATCGATTACGCGGACTTTGGTAGCCTAATTTGCTGTTTTCGATCGGATCTGTGATAAATTGTGTTCTTCGTGTTCTTCATAAAATTCATCGAATTCCGGAAAAATTTGACATGTTTTGCTGTTTTCTGGTTTGATTCTATGTTAGGACTGTTATTGTATGATTTTCGATCAATAACCCATGCTTTATCATCATTATTAATTGTTTTGGATTGAATTTTGAATTCTGTGTTTTGTAAGCTTCAGTAATTTTTGATACTACTGTTTGAAAATAGTTATCAATCGAAAAATTGATTAAATCTCTTTTACGATCGAAAATAATTAGCGATACGCAAATAGCTGTCCATCGCAAAGTGAAGTTTCAACTTTCAACTATGTGCTTTTGAATAACTCTTATGATCGAAAACTCCCATGCAAAATGACAAGACTGTTGTAATGTCACATCATCGAAAACCATTTTTTGAAGGGACCTTTACAATTCAGCCCCATTCAACTTTAAAAATCTTGTCAGCCCCTGTCAGAAAAAGCAATTAGTTTAAGGACCCGATTTTTCATACCACTTCATCGATCTGTGGTACCACTCTTTGTTCTGTAGTACGCCTCTTGTGTTCCGTAGTACCACATAATTGCTCTGCAAGTACCACTTCTTGTGTTCTGCAGTACCACTTCATTTTTACGCAGAAAAATGAAGTGGTACTGCAGAACATTAAGTGGTACTACAGAGCAATTATGTGGTATTGCATAACAAAGAAGTGGTATACAGAACCAAAGAAGTGGTACCACAGACCGATGAAGTGGTATGAAAATCGGAGGGTCCTTAAAACTAATTGCTTTTCTGACAGGGGCTGAACACGATTTTTAAACATGAATAGGGGCTTGAATCATAATTAACTCTTTTTTGAAAGCTTTGAAAAGTCAAAATATCAATGCTGTTGAATACTCGCTCTCAAGCTTATTGGATCGAAATTCTTGTCCATTTCTAACTTACACTTGCAATTATCAACATTATATAATCATTGCATCATCATTGTCACATCGTTGGTACGATAGAATACTCTCAGCAATAGGATTTTTTCGCAAAATTGATTATGTGAGTCGTCGAAAAACTCTCTCTAAAGCATCCGAATTTTATTAATCATCGAAAAACTTTCTCTTTCATATAGCAATTGAAAATTGTACTTCTCGAAAAGCTATTCCAAAACGACATATTTTCAGTACTAAAATCAATAACTAAAAGCTGCACATGATCGAGAAAAATTCGTGAGCGAGGAAACTAATATTCGAAAACAGTAAACTTCTATTTGACACATTATAGAAAAAGCTTTTGGTAAATACTATTCCATTTTAAATCAAACTTTATACACCAAAATCTTTTCAAAACTGAAATTTTAAAAGCCACATTTTAATCAGTATTAAAAAATAATCCAAATCACAAAACACGTCAACGATCAAAATATCCAACCAAAAATTTAGACTACAATAAAACAGCATGGATCCAAATATAAAGATATTACAAGACCAAAGTAACAATCAATTTTAATTTGGCAGTGAGACATTATGAAAAATATAAGAATGAACTTGAAAATGTTAGAACACTCGAGGCTAGATAGAAACCTTAGAAATAAGGTTAAGGAACTTAGCAAAAATTCTGATGTAGTCCAAGTAGAGGAAAATCAGGAGGCATGTAGAGCTACAAATTCCATAGAAGAATGCAAAGTCAAACTAGAGTTAGAATTAAGACTAGCTAGTGCTCTCGATATGATCTTAGTCTTGAATCTAAGCTAGAAACTTCTGAATAACTAACTCTTAGGAGCTCTAGTGCGAAAATAGATGAACTAATTAAGAGCTCAAATCTTAGCGAGGCTAAGCATATTTCGTCAGAAAAGCATAGCTCGGTAAGTTAAGGAATTAGAGGACAGGCTAGACAACAACCTTAGACGAGAAAAGTCTTCTTAAGTGTAGATTAGAAGGTATGAGCAAAAAGGTCACTAGTCTAGAAGCCGAAATAGATAAATCTAATTCTAACAATAGTAAATTAAGAAAGAGTCTAGACACCTGTCAAGCCGAGAAGAGCACTGCTCAAAATAACTATGCTTCTTAAGAGAAGAACGTGGAAGCTCTATTCTAAGATTAATCAATTAGAAAATCTTCTTGTGATTTCTAAGACCAAGGAAGCACAATCTCATCATTCTGAAAATTCTTCTTCCGTCGATATACCTTCTATTCTTAAGAAATAGAGGATTTAAATTCTACATTAGAAACGGAAAGAAAGAATTTTGAAGTAGAAAAGAATACACTTCTACGGAGATATCTAGTCTCAAAGCTTCCTCGTCTTCAAAACACGATCAAGGGACGCAAACGGATGATCTCATTCCTATCATCGACACGACTTCTACTAATTCTACGTCAATCTTGACCAAATCTGAAATTCAAAGAAAAGTCCCACACTTTCTATACTCAAGGAACAAGTCCCATGGAAATGGGGAGAACGGAAAGCTCCACAACGGAATCATAAAGATCAAAAGTCTTCCTCACCCGTTCCTAAAAAGAAAAATCTTTCACGAAAATATTTCAAGTTCTAGCGCACAAACTTCATCGTGTGCTTCAAATGATCCTACTAATTTTTCATTTAAAAAGCCTAAACTTGAAAATAATTTTCGAAATTCTTATAATCATTATGTGAAAAATGTGCATTCTCCATGTAGGAAATATGATACATCTAATTTACATGCTTATCATTCTATTTGCTCATATTCTTACATGAAATATCCAGTCAAATTCAAATCCAAAAACATTTATTACGACTGGGCAATGAGAAGATCTTTAAAAATACACATTCTAGGAGCACATTCTCGAAAGCTGAATTTTCATATCCGTGTAAAGTCATGCAAAAATGGATTCCTACGTCGGATATCAAGTCATAGAGTCATAGTCAAAATGGATTCCTAAGGCTAATTCATCGACCGACATAGGATCACAATCTAATTTTACACGATTTACGACTAACTCGTTTTCTGCTAATAAGGGAGGACCCATACGACAATGGGTACCAAAGTCCGATAGTTTTGCAGATTTCCCTCATGTATGGTACTTCGATGATAGTTGCTCACATACATGATCAAGGGCGAGGGAGCGGCAGAGCAACTACAATAATTACCTACCTAAGCGACAAACTCGGTGACGAAATTCCTACACATTTCTTTTAAGTGCTAAATTTTTAGGATGAGTCACTATTAATTTTCTTAGGGATTACAATTTGGTACATTATGCATCTGAGCTGAAATGTTAAGTGCCAAATTTTTTTCAAACATTTATCATGCATTTTACGCATATAGCTATAAAATAAAATAATAATAATAATAAAAATCATGCATTTTTTTACTTTTATTTCTCATGCATCTTCATTTTTTATTAAAAAAAAATTCATGCATTTTATTTATTTTTTTTCTTTCTTTGTTTCCATATCATGATCATATCTGTTTCTTCATAAAATATATAATATATATATATATAATATATATATAATCAATAAATAAATAACAACAAAAAAAATATATAAAACACATACAACGTTTTTTTTATGCATTATTTTGAAAACACAAACTTAAACTTAAACAAAAACAACGAATTGTGGGTGCGACAACAGCGGGGCTATTGCGCAAGCTAAGGAACCACGTGCTCACAGTAAATCCAAACACATAGAAAAAATACCACGTGCTGCGTGGGTTTGTTGAAATGGCTCAATAGCCATGCAAAAAATCGCCTCTGTAGAGAATGCAGCGGACCGTTCACGAAGCCAGCCACTACCACAGGCAGTGCTCGACACCTCGATAGAATGGGGTTAAGATATGATAACACGTGGCATTAGTGCAAGTGGGAGATTGTTGAGGTATATGCCCTAGATGCCGTACGAGGACTGGGAGTACGAGGGCAATTTGCTAGTTTTGTAGTGTTTAGTGATGTAATTTGATTACTTCTATTAATGGAATGACTTATTCATCATTATTTAATTATTGGATGAATAAATTCAAAGGCAAATTATTAGTTAGTCTAAATATTTCACCTTGCAGTCTGGGTGGATAAGACAAATTAATAAAACCCAATGGCAGTTCAGTTACTGATTCTGTGGGGACAGAGAGGGGGGCACCAGCAAGTGAGATACTGCAATATTAAAATAGTCAAAAAGTCTAAGTCTCCAGTAGGGTGACTGGAATGACACGTACGACTTGTTTGTCGATTGGTCCAATATGGTTGTGCCAACCGTTCACTTGGGAAGTGGGAGCCCATGACAATGATACAAGATGAATCAGGGAATGATCTGTATTTGGACACTGACTCGTAATCGAACGATCACACGCTTGGATTGTCCTGATCGATCGATTGATTGTAGTAGTATGCGTGAACCTTAGACCGAAAGGGTGACTTGGGGTTGATCTTGAGGTCTTGACTTGTCACTAGTTTGCTAGGCCCGTCTTGCCGGTGGCATGGGTCAGCGGCGAAATGCGGTCTTGACTTTTTGATGTGATTGCCGGTTGAACTGCGGAGCGGGATTTATGGTCTCGATTAAATTAAAGGGTAAACGTCCTATGGCAAGTTTAATGTGCGGGAAGTTATCCAAGTCTCTGGCCAGAGCATATAACTGACTCACGATAGTAGTGAAGTGCAGTTTCAGAACTTTCACCGACATAAACGACATAGAGTCGAGTTATGTAAGTTTGACTATGCATGACTTTCACTCGACCGGGACAAACGTAAAGGGTTATACGTATGACGAAAATCTACAGTCGGTTCATGAATTATGATTAGATCAAATTGTACTCAACTTGGGATCTGTTCGTACCACGGGGCTGGCTAGGTGAATACCGAACTCCTAGATATCCCCTGGGCCGGTTGAGACGAACAAGAGAGTCGGGCTTAAAAAGGGCAACCAATACAACGTCGTCATCAGAGAGAGAGACAAGGCTAGGTCCTAGATTGTGACATTAGGGTTTGGGGCTTGGCCAAAACCTTGATTGGCCGAAAATACTAAGTTTGACTAGTGAGGGGTTGGTCTTTTCACCTCACGATATATTTTTGAAATAAAATATTTGATATTGAATATTTAGTATATGATTTAACTTAGATTTAGATCTTTATTATTTTCTTAGAGAAATAATATTGTTTAATTGGAATTAAATAATGTATATCGGATAAATATATAAGTTTCGAATTTTTATTAGATAAAATTTCGAAAATTATTAAATATATTTATATTGGATATTATATATTTAAAATATACTAAATATGATATTTTAATTAATTAAGGTATTGGATATTTAATTAATTAAATATAAAGTTTAAATTTTGAATTCATTACTTGGTAAAACGAAGACTTGGTAAAAGGGGAGGTTTGAGGATTTTCTCCACCCACCTTAACCTATTTTTGGCTAATCCTAAGAGGTATAAAGATGGATTTCGAGATCCTAAAATGAGTGGAAGCTCGAAATACAAGCCAAAGGGAAAAAGAACTAAGAGTTTTCTCCTCTCACCACTTTCTCTCTCGCACTCTCTCTCTCTCGGGGCAGCAAGCAGTTCGTTCTTGGCCTAGCCGCACATGCAAGAACAGCTGCGACGTTAATAAGGTGCCGGCGTGATGATCTTTCGCAAAGAAGGCTTCCGTTCGTGTGCTTTTGGCGTAGGAGAGGGGCACTACGCCTCGGGGATTCGAAGGATTCGAAGCTAGCCATCGTCAAGAGATTTCAACAAGGTATCATGGCTGATCCCTTTCATCTTTATGTCAATACGTTCTCGTGTTTGTAGCCGAGCGATCTTGGATAGCCGGGAAACCCCGTAAAATTTTAAAATTCCGCCGTTCTAGGAACGTGGGTCCAGGGACCCTCGGGGATTCTCAACAATATAGTATTACTTTTTTACACGATTTAGGGAAAATATATATACGTTTCTCGCAAGTAATACGTATAAATTCGAGGTACCCATGAGAAATTGAGGTCTATTTTACCTTATTGAGTCAATAACGCCGATGTTTATGCAGTTTTCATATGTTTTTAGTGTCGTTTGTTATTTTCGTTCTATGCTCCCGATCCAGAATGTGTTATTAACGACAAACAATGCGTTATTACCTTTCAGTAATGTGTTACTTCTAAGCCAACATTTTATTAACTATAAGACCATTGTTATTTTTAGCTATGATATAAGTATTACTTTTTTACACGATTTAGGGAAAGTATAATATACGTTTCTTGCAAGTAATCAGTATAAATTCGAGGTATCCATGAGAAATTGAGGTCTATTTTACCTTATTGAGTCAATAACGCCGATATTTATACAGTTTTCATACGTTTTTTAGTGTCATTTGTTATTTTCGTTCTATTCCTCACGATCCAGAATGTGTTATTAACGACAAACAATGTGTTATTACCTTTCAGTAATGTGTTACTTCTAAGCCAACATTTGTTATTAACCAAAAGACATTTGTTATTTTGGTTATGATATTAGTATTACTTTTTACACGATTTAGGAAATATAATATATGTTTCTTGCAAGTAATCGGTATAAATTCGAGGTACCCATGAGAAATTGAGGTCTATTTTCCTTATGAGTCAATAACGCCGAGATTTATGCAGTTTTCATATTTTTTTTAGTGTGGTTTGTTATTTTCGTTCTATTCCTCCCGATCCAGAATGAGTTATTAAGGACAAACAATGCGTTATTACCTTTCAGTAATGTGTTACTTCTAAGCCAACATTTGTTATTAACCATAAGACATTTGTTATTTTTAGCAATGATATAAGTATTACTCTTTACACGATTTAGGGAAAATATAATATACGTTTCTTGCAAGTAATCGGTATAAATTCGAGGTACCCATGCGAAATTGAGGTCTATTTTATCTTATTGAGTCAATAATGCCGATATTTATGCAGTTTTCATATGTTTTTTAGTGTCGTTTGTTATTTTCGCTCTATTCACTCCCGATCCAGAATGTGTTATTAACGACAAACAATGCGTTATTACCTATCAGTAATGTGTTACTTCTAAGCCAACATTTGTTATTAACCATAAGACATTTGTTATTTTTAGCTATGATGTAAGTATTACTTTTTTACACGATTTAGAGAAAATATAATATACATTTCTTGCAAGTAATCGTTATAAATTCGAGGTACCCATGAGATATGAGGTCTATTTTTTTACCTTGAGTCAATAATGCCGATATTTATACAGTTTTCATATGTTTTTTAGTATCGTTTGTAATTTTCGTTCTATTCATCACGATCCAGAATGTGTTATTAACGACAAACAATGCGTTATTACCTTTCAGTAATGTGTTACTTCTAAGCCAACATTTGTTATTAACCAAAAAACATTTGTTATTTTTGGTTATGATATAAGTATTACTTTTTACACGATTTAGGGAAAATATAATATATGTTTCTTGCAAGTAATCAGTATAAATTCGAGGTAGCCATGAGAAATTGAGGTCTATTTTACCTTATTGAGCACTAACGCCGAGATTTATGCAGTTTTCATATGTTTTTTAGTGTCGTTTGTTATTTCGTTCTATTCCTCCCGATCCAGAATGTGTTATTAACGACAAACAGTGCGTTATTACCTTTCAGTAATGTGTTACTTCTAAGCCAACATTTGTTATTAATATAAGACATTTGTTATTTTTAGCTATGATATAAGTATTACTTTTTTACACGATTTAGGGAAAATAAAATATACGTTTCTTGCAAGTAATCGGTATAAATTCGAGGTACCCATGAGAAATTGAGGTTTATTTACCTTATGAGTCAATAACGCAGATATTTATACAGTTTTCATATGTTTTTTAGTGTCGTTTGTTATTTTCGTTCTATTCCTCACGATCCAGAATGTGTTATTAACGACAAATAATGCGTTATTACCTTTCAGTAATGTGTTACTTCTAAGCCAACATTTCTTATTAATCATAAGACATTTGTTATTTTTGGTTATGATATAAGTATTACTTTTTTACACGATTTAGGGAATATATAATATATGTTTCTTGCAAGTAATCGGTATAAATTCGAGGTACCCATGAGAATTGAGGTCTATTTTTTCTTATTGAGTCAATAACGCCGAGATATATGCAGTTTTCATATGTTTTTTAGTGTCATTTGTTATTTTCGTTCTATTCCCTCCCGATCCTGAATGTGTTATTAAAGACAAACAATGCGTTATTACCTTTCAGTAATATATTACTTCTAAGACAACATTTGTTATTAACCATAAGACATTTGTTATTTTAGCTTTGATATAAGTATTACTTTTTTACACGATTTAGGGAAATCATAATATACGTTTCTTGCAAGTAATCGATATAAATTCGAGGTACCCATGAGAAATTGAGGTCTATTTTATCTTATTGAGTCAATAACGCCGAGATTTATGCAGTTTTTTATATGTTTTTTAGTGTCGTTTGTTATTTTCGTTCTATTCCTCCCGATCCAGAATGTGTTATTAACGACAAACAATGCGTTATTACCTTTTAGTAATGTGTTACTTCTAAGCCATCATTTGTTATTAACCATAAGACATTTGTTATTTTTAGCTATGTTAACCGTTTCTTGCAAGTAATCTGTATAATTATTCTTATTTACTACGACCCATGAGAAATTGAGATCTATTTAATTGTTTTCTGCTCACTAAGGTCGAGATTTTAGGCGGGAAATCGAGCTTGAAGATTAGCTCGGTCATGAACTTTGATATTTTCGGCTACAATCGATTTTTGTGATTTAGTTTATCAGTTTTTTTCTGTAATTACCATCCAAAGATGCCTGTGTTTATAAGACCCATCACTCATCAGCGTTAACGATTCCTCCTTACTCGATTCCTCATTCGATCTGCAACACAAGATTGAACCCAAGTTTTAGTGCGATCTGCGTTTCGATCGGATGTTGAAGACGATGGTATTCCAGCGTAATTGTGGAAAATTTAGGAGGGTGTATATGTCATTCGCGTCTAAATGATTTTTTTTCTCTAAAATTTCCAAACAGTTGGTCCTTCTCATGAACCAAACCTAAATAGGGCCTGATTCCAAATTAAAACTATAAATAGGGCCTGACACTTAATTAACCCTAAAAAAAATCATCTTCAAAATTTATGTTAACTCCAGAATGTGTACATCTTAAAACATTGAATCCCTAAAGAATCGACTAGACTAAAAATTACCTCATGTTTCAAATTCATTAGAACCTATATAGTATAGCATATTATATCCCCAAACCTAGTAGCTAGGGTTTTCTAAGCTACCTTACTATTATAATCACTTGAAAAATCATTCCATTTCCAGAAAATGGTACCCTCTAGAACAATTACTACTTACAAGTTACCCAAACTTGAAAATTTCTAGACGCACGTAACCTGTACTTGAAACTAAATTAAATTCTAAACTTTGAGTATTTAAAGTACTTAGAGAATCTTCCAATCGTAAAAGGATCATATAATTACTGAAACTATATCAAGCATGCAAAGTGTAGGAAATTTGTGTATACCTTTCCTCGAAACTCTTGGGATTTATTAGTGGCCTTAGTCGAAAGTGCTTCTGTTTCTATCCTTGTGTTCGTCTTTGCTAAAGTGAGCCTTTTCTCTCAATTCATATCGAATATTACACTAAGGCTTTGATAATTGTGTTGATAAGATTAGTAGGTTACGACATTTTCCTCAAGTTGAAATAACTCCACTCTTAATATTGTCTTTTGCAAACTTTGGGCCTTAACCACACATTAAACAAAGCCCAATATTATAGGTCCTATATTATATTTTCCCAATCATAATCCTAACATTCTAAGTACTTATATTATTACTTTTGGATATTCTTTGATCAATTTGAAACCACAAAAATCTATATTTTCCTTCTACAACTATCATTTCGTTATCCGGGTCTTAATTTACAATTTACATTAATTACATCAAAATCCCGTATTAAAATTACGTGAATTACAATCTGCCAGGCTGTACGACTGCGAGGCTTTATGACAGCAAGTCAGCAAGACTTGTATGACTATATTGACAACAGTAACGTATGAGTGTTCCAGGAAGGTAAGACTGTACGGCCGACATCCCCATGCAAAACTCCTGAGACCCTTTCGCCCGGAACGGTATGTATGGTTTCATCCCAAAGGGTGTGTTGTAAGGTAATATCTGTAATAAACAGACACTTTAAGGAATTATGTCTGTATACGAAAAGACACACTGGACATGGGTTATAAATACATACAAAACAATTTCGACATAGGTACTACGAATCAACAGAACACAAGATATTAATCTCCAGTCTTATCCCAAGACGAATTTGGTGCAACTCGATAAAGGGTCTAAATATTGTCTTGGAAAAGTGTATTTCCAAACACGATTCTGGAGAATATCCGACCATTTTACAAAGAAACCTAGAATTCCCAACAGTTTGATTTCCCACCTAGACTTTTCATGGTTTTCTTGCCATGTACACTCATGGAGTTGTTTGTTGTCCATTGTTCTAATATCACACGTGTACTGATACAATGGTGAATGCTTATTATGGTGTTACAAGTAGTGTATTATAATATATTTATTCATTTATTTATACATTTATTATATTTATTTTATTGTTTTATTATTATTATTTTGTAAAGTAATCATATATAATTACTACTCTTGATACCCTCGTAATAAATAATTTCCTAACATTATAAATATTTTCTAAGTTTAGCACGTGTAATTATTACACGTGTAACTAGTCATATTTCACGTCCAACATGTATCTTATTTCTAAAGCGACTTGACTACGGTAAGGACTTCTAAAATTTTTTCCTTATTATAATTCCTTAAATTTGTTTAGCATTGTCCAAATATACTTCATCCGTCCCACTTATTTCTTGAGTTAATTAGATGTCAAGTATAGTTTCGATAGTTCAGTTAGGATTTAGGACCTAATGATGTTCAAATAGGGTTAGGGATCTATTTGAAGTTTGGTTTTCAAGTTAAGGAACAATTTTGAAAAAATGACGCAATTGCCCATGCCTGTTGCGGAAATTACACAGAGTTGACATCGCCTTCTTCAACCATGAAGAAGTGGTATAGAATGTACATGAAATGGTACTGTAGACCCATGAAGTGGTACGGGTGAACAATGAAGTGGTACTGTAGACCCATGAAGTGGTACGGGTGAACAGTGAAGTGGTACTTTAGACATGAAGTGGTACTGTTGAACAGTGAAGTGGTACAAATATTTGTAGACCCATGAAGTGGTGTTGACCAGAGAAAATCTGGTACGGGAGACCCATGAAGTGGTACTGTTGACACAGAGAAGTGGCACAGCATTTTGTAGACCCATGAAGTGGTATTGTTGAACGGAGAAGTGGTACAGAAGAATTCTTATGTGTTTCTTGTGCAAATATTTACCCGATTTCTGCAGAAACAATAAAGAATTCTGCTGTACCACTTCTCCATTTAACATACAACTTCATGGGTCTACAAAATGCTGTACCACTTCCCTGTGTCAACAGTACCACTTCATGTGTCTCTCGTACCAGTTCTTATCTGGTCAACAGTACACTTCATGGGTCTACAAATGTTTGTACCACTTCACTGTTGACCAGTACCACTTCATGGGTCTACAATACCACTTCACTGTTCACCCGTACCACTTCATGGGTCTACAGTACCACTTCACTGTTCACCCATACCACTTCATGGGTCTACAGTACCACTTCATGGATCTACAGTACCACTTCCTGTTATGTTGCGTGTATACCACTTCATGCGCGCTGGATACCACTTCATAACTATTCTTTTATGAGGGTATTTTCGTCCAACAACCTTAATTCTAACTAAAATTTTGAAATGTGTCCTTCAAACTAATTCTGACATGGGCCTGAATTCTATTTGCAAAAATTATGGGGGCTGAATTCAAACCGTCCCTTATTTCTTCCCATCTTCCTATTTCAGACGTTCCACACAATTCTTCCAATTTCTACTTTTAGTAAAAAATTATTCCAATAATTAAACTAATTACACCATTTATATTAAAAAAGGCTTTGCCCACTAATTAGTTTTCTCTCTCCATTACTTAAAAGTGTACTGTAATATTAACAAATTACGATTTCTTAATCTACGTGCCCACTAATTTTTTGAAAGTATTAAGTGGGACAGAGGAAGTATAAAACATATTATGTTAGTCGAGTTAGATGCACAGCAGTAGATAAAGTGCACATTGAATGATAAATTTTCACAAATTATGCATATATTATGCAAGGCACGTAATTCTGTACGTTAGAAAATGCCAAACTAAATGTTTGAGCGATCGGGGATCGCATCCTCCCCTCCTTAAAAGAATTTCGTCCCCGAAATTTAACTTACGAAGTAGGTCAGGGTATCTGATCTCATGTTATCTTCTCCTTTGCCACGTCGCTTCTTCCACCGATTGATTCTCCATAAGACGTTAACCATTGGAATTTTCATACTCCTCAGTTGCTTGGCTTCATGTAGAAGAATCTCTACCACTTTCTCCTCATAACTCAAGTCAGGTTTTAAGTCTAGTAGCTCATTCTTCAAAACATGGGTAGGATTTGAAATATATTTGCACAGCATAGATACATGGAAGACATCATGATCTAGGACAGTGATGCTGTCAAATCAAGTCTGTATGCAACACTGCCTACGTTTTTCTGAAATTTGAATTGACCGATGTATCTCAGACACCCTTTCTTTCTGAATCGCATCACACCTCTCATAGGAGATCTTTTAGGAACACCATGTATCTCAAACTCCCTTCTTTCCGAATCGCATCACACCCTTTCATAGGAGATACTTTTGGAATACCATTGATATGAAGTATTCTTGCGTGTTAGCTTTGTCAATGACGAAGCAAAAAATCCGCTGATAAATCTGCGTAATATCCGGCTAAACCAAGGAAAACTACACACTTCATAAGGATTTCTTAGTTGAGGCCAATTGTTGATCGCCTCAATTTTGCTCGTGTCTACAGATACCCAGCGCCAGATTTTACATGTCCGAGTGCTCGAAGCCAGTCCACCGCGGATGTAGAGTCTATCGCATCCTCAAGTGTTGGTGGATTAAGCTTTCGGAATCTTTCTCCAATCATACCAACTTTTTCAGGTGAGAATGATCATTTCTTGGCATATCATTGATATTTTTTTGACGAATAAGCTCTTGTATTTGCTCGGATTGCCGCTGGACAAGTTCAGTAAAGCCATATTATAGCATTGTCTCACTCATCTATGGGTCGCTGCCTCCCTACCCTGAGTACTCCCTCCGCTACTCTCACCCGAGTTCGTACAATGGTTATCGCTTTATTATCCTGCTAGCCCTTTCCAAGAATGTGGCCTATAAATTCATGCAATAAAAGTTAATTCACGCAATAAAACTTACGAGCAAGGCTGCGCTTCCAACTTTTTAGTTCATGTACATGGACAGCCTACAGAACCTGTGACCGAAGCTCTGATACCACACTATGGCAACCACCCCGAACCCGTAAAGCATGATTTTACAAAAATAATTTGCGCGACCTTGGTTAAACTCCTTTAAACAATACTTATAATAATTCAAAGAATTATTAAAATTTCGAATATTAAAATAGATAATGATATTCATAGGCTAAACTTAAACGTCGGCAGTCAAACCATCATAATATCACATACTCGCGACTCAATAATTCTCATAGTATTCCAAACACGCACAACGACTTGACTCGACGTAATACGATAGAAACGACACCAACAAACTTCATACCACTTAACGCACATGGACCTAACTCTCGATATATATATATAAACACAAACATCAAAGAGACTCACCCGCCACAAAAGTTCGTGAAAGCTTGAATTACTAGCCTCGACATCTACGTCAGTCACGCAAGGTCATCACAATCACCTACAACGCATGCATGAACTATATGAGCTAGACGCTCAGTAAGCGAAAATCTTATATGATGAGGGAATATGTAATCTTCGTGGGATACGTATACTACATTCGACTCGACATCTCAAAAATGATTCCTCACACACTTGGCCCGTGGCTAAACTACTATGCACCACAAAGAGCTACATAAATCTAGTGACAGTGGCCTACGCTGGGTAGCCTACTCTAGGTATTCCTACACTGCAACCCTCCAGGTCGCTCCGATCGCATCAATAATATGATAGTGCTACACTATAGGTGGCCTACGCTAGGTTTCCCTAGGTCACCCCTATCCAGGTCGCCCCTGCCTCAACATAAACACGGCAGCCTACTCCGGGTGGCCTACGCTAGGTTTTCCAAGGTTGCCCCTGCCAAGGTTATCTCTACCGTCGATGGGTGCAATAGTAATAACAACATCTAACTCAACTGCGAGTCGACAAAATGTCAATAATCTGAAAATATATCGCTCTTAGGCGATCACGACGACGTATGCCATGCTCGCTAAATATATATGTGAACAAAATATGATTAACACCTACTCATGAACTCACATATGCAAAGATAATAGAAATTTTCCATATATTATAACACGTAATTTACGTAAAATATACAAAAAATAGTATGTCCATGTGTCGTAGGTTGATTTTTACTTATTTGTATACCCAAGTATTTGTAAATGCTTCATAACGTGGCATCATCCTCAATATGAAATTTCCTTACGTGTTTACCTAGGGTATCCGTGTAAGCTACCAAACAATATATAACAAGCAAAAGAAAATTCTCGTGTTAATAGCATTGTTGTAAAATTCGGTCTAGGCGGCCACCTAGGCGCTAGCCGGAGACCCCCGCACCGAATGTAGCCTAAACGGCCAACTATTCGGCAAAACGTTTAATCGAATGTAGCCTAAACGGCCAACTATTCGGCAAAACGTTTAATCGCCAATTATTCGGGCTAATCGGCCAATTATTCAGCCTACTTTTTTAGCCCGTTAGAAGCCAAAAGAATTTTACTAGCTCAAAGCCCACAAAGTTAGACATAACACTTCATGTGGCTTATGACGTGAGTTGAAGCGAACCAAAGCGTATATATAGAAGAGCTGTCAGCTTTCTTCACTGATGATAATCGGTGTGGGACAATCGACGCTAGTCCCACAGCCACAACTATTAATTTAATTGCTGTTCCGTCGGAGTCTATATCCTTTGCAGCAAAAAAATAATATATCCTTTGAAGACAAAGGGAAAAAAGCTATCAATATATTCATTGCAACTCATTAAATATTTAACGAACACAGTCAATTAGATTAATATGTACATTAACTTTCATAGAATGTTTACAAATTTAATATATACATATACCGCCTAATTACCGCCTAGAAAACCGCCTAGACGGCCTAGGCGCTAGGCCCCCTCGGGCGCCTAGGTAGCGCCTAGCGCTTTTACAACCTTGGTTGATAACCTCCACCAAACATGTATATTTTATCGTCATATACATTCTTATGTATGAATCTCACTTCTTTCCTTACATAATACATATATATAATTATACTAGTGGAGATGAGCCGCACGTTGTGCGACTCCGTAAGTGCAGCCCGTCTGTATAAGCTACAAATCCACCTCTAAAAGCTAAACATAGATATAATTTATTATATTATTATTATTATTATTATATATGAAACAGTCACCATTAAACAACAGGTGTAATTTAATATTATATATAACTGTAAGCAGTAAACAACAGTCAAATACTAATAATATACGGGTTGACCAGCTACCCGAAATTTACTGGGCTTATCCATACTTATATATAGTAAAAGAAGAAGTAATTGTTCTCCAAGGAATAAGCCTCACGTTCGATCTCTTTTTATTTTGTTTATTTATGTATTTATTATTATTTTGTACACTAATCCTGTAATTATAATTACATTGGTACTCTTGATGCCCTCGTAAATAAATATTTCCTAACATTATAAATATTTTCTAAGTCGTGTCTAATAATTACACGTATAACGCGTCCGACAGGTATCTTATTTCTAAGCGACTGGACTACAGTAAGGACTTCTAAAAACAATTTATTCCTTACTATAATTCCTTGAAGTTATTTATCACTATGTCAAAATTATATAACATATTATTTTAGTCGAGTTAGATGCACAACAATAGATAGAAATGCACATTGAATTTAAAGACAAATTTTCACTTATATGCAGCATATTATGCATATAGTATGCAAGGCACGTAATTCATGTACGTCAAAAAAATGTAATGGATGAATTATATTGGCCAAAATAAATGTTCGAGGGCTCGGGTCACATGCTCTAAGCCCCGGGACGTGCGAAACAAAAAATTTTTTGGGTTTCCTTTTGCTCGGACCACTCGGGGTAGAACGTGATAGTTAAAAACGCACATTGACATGTAATAGGGAAGGGCCGAGCCCTTTAGGCTTACAAATTGAAGTGTGTGGCAGCTCAGGATCCTTTTCTTCTTCTAGATCGTCCGCTGACCCTCTTGGTGTATCTCGGCGAGCTCGCTCTCTTCGGATGACTAGCGGAGCGACGTTCATGAGAGAGAACACAAGCGTGTGTCGCGGCTTGTTTGTGTATGTATGTTCGAATGGTCTCTTACCCTAGGTCACGAAATTGGGGCTTATATTAAGAGGGGAGGTCGAAAAATTTAGTGTTAAACCAAGAATATTTCGTCCTAAGATTTATTATCATGTCTTCTCCAAATCAAATCTTTGATTTATTCTTTTTTCTTTCTCGAGCTAACTTATGATAATTAATATCAATAAGCCAAGATCTTACCCTAGCTTTGAATTTCGAAATCCTCTCCTAGGAGATCTCGAAAACCATATGTTATATAAGGATATTATTTTATATAATTAATTACCCACCTCTGCATGCAAGTCATGCATGTAAATTTCGAAATCCCATGCAACATGTATTGCGAAATTCCCTTCAAGCTAATATTATATTCATTTTTGGATATTCATCAAGCACTTAGTCCCACTCAAGTCTTTGACATTTTATCGATGTCCAACATTGGCCCATTTCGATTTTGAGACTTAACGGCCCAAGGCCCATTAAGGCCAACTCACTTGTTCTCTCTATAGATCGATACTAACTCGATGATCATTTTTAAACCTGACTCTCTAGGTTGGCTCAATAGGCAAGGGAGCACTCCAAGAGTCCAATATTCACCTAGCCAATCTTGTGGTACCAGATCGATCCCGACTTGAGCACGTATGTTTTCTTCATACGACGAACAAACTACAGATCAGCATCAAACGGACAAACCCTTCACATATGTCCCATTTGAGTGAGGGTCATGGTCAATGTCAAAACCATTAAACTCAACTCTATAATATTCGTGATTGGCAGAATTACCAAACTACCCTCATGTTTCACATGAGTTAGTTTTACCTTGGCCAAGGATTCCTGTAATTTCCCATCTTTGAATACTTATAGGACATTAACCTTGATTACTTGCAAGGCTACGAATCCTTTCATCATCAAAGCACGGCATTCACACTCTGTCATCGAGACCCATGATAAAGCATATTCGGGTCTAGCAAAACTAGTAATAGTCAAGACACCTTAGTCGAATCCGAGTGATGCTTTCGATCGAAGGTTCACGCAGACTACTATAGCCATTGTTCAATCGTTGACACTCCTCGAGTACTTAGCCATGTGATCGATCAATTCCGATTCGATTCGTATCACTGTCACAACCTCCCACTTCCCAAGTGAATGATTGGCACAATCATTACAAGGTCGTCGAAAGATAAAGTCGTACTTGATCATCTATCATCTAGAGCCTTAGACTTATGGATGTCTTTTAATGTTCGAGGTTTGAGTCCATTGGTGCCTCCCTCTCTCGTACCCATCGAGAACCAGTGACTTAACTTGATACATAATAAAAAACTCGAAGTAAAGTAACAAATAAATGTAAATGACTTTTCACACAAAATGTTTCCATAAATAGAAACATACTAGTTTTGCAAATAATACAATATTACCCTATATATCTAATCCTCATATGGCATTCCGAGGGCATATCCATAACATTCGACATATTACGGGTCTTTCAAAAAAGCGTAACTTGTCATCTCACGGGCATTTATCGCTATCGAGATAGTATGAAGCGCCTGAGGTTCATTGTTGAGGTATATGCCCTAGATGTCGTACGAGGACTGGAGTACAAGGGCAATTTGGTAATTGTGTAGTGTTTAGTGAAGTAATTTGATTACTTCTATTAATGGATGATTTTATTCAAAACTAAATTTATTATTCGACCAAAATAAATTAAAAGGCAAATTATTAATTAGCTAAAGATTTCACCTTGCAGTCTGGGTGAATAAGACCCATTAATAAAACCCAAATATTGAAAGTTCAGTTACTGATTCTGTGGGACAGAGAAGGGCACTAGTAAGCTGAGATACTGCAACATTAAAATTAATCCACAAGTCTAAGTCTCCAGTAGGGTACTGGATCGACAAGTATGACTGTTTGTCGATGGGTCCAATATGGTTGTGCCAACCGTTCACTTTAGAAGTGGGAGCCCGTGACAAAAATTGAAAATGAATCAGGGAATTATCTGTATTTGGACACTGACTCGTAATCGAACGATCACACGCTTGGATTGTCCCTGATCGATAGATTGATTGTAGTAGTCTACGTGAACCTTAGACCGAAAGAGTTAACTGTGGTTGGTCTTGAGGTCTTGACTTGTCACTAGTTTGCTAGGTCCGTCTTGCCGGTGGCATGGGTCAGCGCTGAAATGCGGTCTTGACTTTTCGATGTGATTACCGGTTGAACCGCGGAGCGGATTGACGGTCTCGATTGAATTCGAGGCTAAGTCCTATGGCATGTTTAATGTGGGGAAGTTATCCAAGTCTCTGGCCAGAGCATATAACTTACTCGCGTTAGTCGTAGAGGGCAGTTTAGGTATTTTTACCGACATAAACGACATAGAGCCGAGTCCTGTAAGTTTCACTATGCGTCACTTTCACTCGAACCAGGACAAACATAAGGGTTTATACGTATGACGAAAATCTACAGTCGGTTCGTGGATTATGGTTAGATCAAATTCGTACTCAACTTGGGAACTATTCGGTACCACGGGGCTGGCGAGGTGAATACCGAACTCCTAGATACCTCCTAGGCCGGTTGAGACGAACCAAGAGAGTCGGGCTTAAAAAGGGCAACCGACACAACGTCATCATCAGAGAGAAAGAGACAGGGCTAGGTCCGGAATGAGACATTAGGGTTGGGGCTGGGCCAAAACCCTGATCGGGCAAAAATACTAAGTTTGACTGGTGAGGGGTAAAATGATATTTCACATCACGAGATATTTTTGAAGTAAACATATTGGATATTTAATATTTAGTATATGATTTAAATTAGGTTCAATCTTTGTTATTGTTTTAGAAAAATAACATTATTTAATTTCGAATTAATAATATATATATATATATATCGGATATATGTATAGTTTCGATATATACTAAATATAGTATTTTAATTGATTAACATATTATATATTTAGTTAATTAATTTGAAGTTTTGAATTTTGAATTCATAACTTGATAAAACAAGGCTTAGTAAAAGGGAGGTGTGAGGATTTCTTCCAACCACCTCAACCTCTTTTGGCAAATCTTAGGTGGTATAAAGAGAGATTTTCAAGCTCATCCAAGAGGTGAAGCTAAATTTTCGAAATTTGAGCTAAAGAGAGGAAAAACTAAGTTTTCTCCTCTCATCACTTTCTCTCTTGCACTCTCTCTCTCTCTCGGCAGCAAGCAGCTTGTTCTTAGCCTAGCCGCACTTGCAAGATGGCTGCGACGTTAGTGAGGGCCGGCGTGACGATCCTGTGCAAGAAGGAGTCTCGTTCGTGTGCTTTTGGCGTAGGAGAGGGGCACTACGCCTTGGGGAATCGAAGGGTTTTAGCCATCCTCTGGAGGTATCATGGCTGATCCCTTATTTATTTGAAATACGGCCGTTCAAGGACGTGGATCTGGGGACCCTCGGGGATTTCCAACATTATTGGCGATGAAGATTGGGTCTAAGGGTAAACAACTGAAGCTAGAAAGCTATTTAAAGAGGAAGACGTGTAATCGTGTCGTTGCGAATCCGGAGGCTGTGAGCAGTCAATGGCGAGGAGGATCGTAGGGAAGGTTATACGAGAACATTTGCTAAGAATAAAATAGCATATTTTAAATTGTCCCTTTCAATTTAATAAATTTTTGTCAAATATTAGGCATCAAATTTGGACATACTCCAACTATACTTGGGTATTTAACGATAAATATGCTCGACACGAGTCTTTCAGGGTTCAAGAGCCCAAGGCATAGTAGTAATATATTTTTATTTTCGTATTTTTATTTGATTTTCATTATAACTATTTTATTCTGCAAGAGGAGATACGAGTTGCGATGACGCAAACTCTAGCAGAAATCGGTACGGAAATGAGTCAGAGCAGATGGTTGAAGACTTTAACGAGAGTTGCAGGAGGATCCAGGGGAGGACATCGGGGTTACTGAGTCTGTAGCTGCGAGAATTTGTTTTGACATACCGTCCGAGCACCCAATCGACAAAAAGTTCTTTGTGTTAAACTTTTTATAACATTATATTAAATTATAATGCAAATGCTTCCGTCCAAGACGAACCATCGAGGTTGAGGTCTGGAGAAAACGTCTCAACAAGATATGTCGGGAGATGGATTAGAGATGACTCAGAGGATGGAGAGAGAGAGACAGGGTAGGTCCCATAATGAGACAATAGGGTTTGGGGCTGGGCCAAAACCCTAATCGGACCGAAATACTAAGTTCGACTGTGAGGGATAAAATGGTCTTTTCACCTCATGTGATATTTTTGACATAAGATATTGGATATTTAATATTTAGTATATAATTTAAATTAGATTTAAGTTTTTGTTGTTGTTTTAGAAAAATAACATTATTTAATTTGGAATTAATCATATATATCGGATAAATGTATTTATATTGGATATTATATTTTTAAAATATACTGAATATATTATTTTTAATTGATTAACATATTAGATATTTAATTAATTAAATTTTAAAGTTTGAATTTTGAATACATAACTTGGTAAAACAAGGCTTAGTAAAAGAGGAGGTGTGAGGATTTTTCTCCAACCACCCCAACCTATTTTTGGCAAATCTTAGGTGGTATAAAGAGGGATTTTTTAGCTCATCAAAGAGGTGAAGCTAAATTTTCGAAATTTGAGCTCAAGAGAGGTAAAACTAAGAGTTTTCTCCTCTCAACTTTCTCTCTCGCACTATCTCTCTCGGGGGCAGCAAGCAGCTCGTTCTTGGCCTAGCCGCATTTGCAAGACGGCTGCGACGTTAGTGAGATGCCGTCGTGACGATCTTGTGCAAAGAAGGAGTCCCGTTCGTGTACTTTTGGCGCAGGAGAGGGGCACTATGCCTCGGGCAATCGAAGGGTTCAAAGCTAGCCATCGTCTAGAGGTTTCAACGAGGTATCATGTCTAATCCCTTATTTCTTTATGTATTACTTTCTCCCTGTTTGTACCGAGCGATCCTGGATAGGCGGGAAAGCCATAAATTTTAAAAATTCTGCCGTTCAAGAAACGTGGGTCTAACCCTCGGAGATTCCCAACAGTGATATCAGAGCCATAGGCTCGATTAAAGTCACGGGACTATGACAGGAACACACGAAAAATCCCAAAAGCCTTAGCCGTGCGCATGGCGCACACGGCGCTCGGGTTGCGTCTAGTAACGTACGGTGCGCCGACTAAAAGCGGGCTGCACGCGGCCTGCTCCTAACTGTGCGCATGGTGTGCACGACACACGGGCAGCCCACGCGCGTGCCACGGCGCACGAGGAGCGCGACTCAAGACAAGCTGGCTGCGCACGGCGCGCGGCCGCATAAGGCTGACCTCGCACTGGGCGTGCGGCACGAGAGGCACGGACATCGCTCTGATGCTATGCACTTGCCAAGCGCATGGATGCGTGCGGCGCTCGGAATGCCGTGCGTGGATGCGCGGAAAGTAGGTATGACCGCGCGCAGCGCTCGGTCCAGCCCATCCTACGGCCCAAATACATAGGGCTTTGCCAGGCCCATTTAAAAGTCCAAATTTGATTTCGACTCGAAGATATGTTAAATTTGTCGTGATGCATGTTATTTGAATAACGTGGTGATTGATTGGGGATTAGGTTCTGTTTTCCGGGTGATATGTTTAGGGTGACAAGGTCCCCCCGTATTGTACTATAGTTTTTATTAGACAAGACGGCGTTTTGAGGGATAGATTCCCCATCATAGATTATTGTAGTGGCAAAGTCAGATTTGGGAAACAGCGACTCGGCTTCCTATACTAGGATTCGGTGACATCATTCTAGATAATCTGACTATCAATGATGTCTCCTACGTCGAAGGCCTCCGCCATAACTTGTTCAGCAGAGGCAAGTTCTATGATAAAGGATTCTTGTGGTCTTCCTTGCTGACCGGTGCAGAATATTGGACAGTCAGGACAAGAACTCCTTCAAGGAATTCGGAAGTCAATCTTTACACGATCAACCTGACGTCGTGCGGTCTTCGATAGTTGTTTGCAAATTTCTCAGACAATAATTCAGAGGAACAGCTTATGCATCAACGTATGTCTCATCTCACCTTAAGCTCTTCACATCTTTCAATGAAGAAGTTGGTTCACGGTCTACCAACCATAACACTACAAAAAGAGCATCAATGTTCGGCAAGCCAACTAGGAAAATGAAGCGAGCATCTCATCATGTTAAATTAGTTGCCTCCACTTCTCGTCCACTGAACTACGACACATGGACCTCTATGGACCGATGCTGACACAGAGCATCAACGGACGCAAGTACGTGCTAGTTTATTGTCGACGACTTTTCTTGCTATACATAGACGAAGTTCCTCCGAACTAAAGATGATACAGGGACTTGATCGTCAATTTGTGAACTCTACTCAGAACTTACTGCAGCATACTATTCAAACAATCCGAACAGACAATGGAACTGAGTTCAAGAACAAGTATCTCAGTGAATTCTATCAAAAACTTGGGATTAGTCAGCAATTTTCAGCCGCAAAGACGCCTCAACAGAACGGGGTCGTCGAACGGAAGAATCGAACTCTAGTGGAAGCCGAGCGTACGATGTTGATTCACTCCGCCTTCCACATTTTCTTTGGGCTGAAACAGTAAATACTGCATGTTTCACTCAAACAGGACGTTGTTCACAAACGCTTTGACAAGACTCCGTACGAAATAATCAACAAGCGAGTACCCAATATTTCCTTCTTTAAGGTCTTCGTGTGGCAAGTGCTTAGTGGCCAACGGCAAAGAGCAACGTGCTAAGTTCGGCCCTAAAGCATTCGAAGCCACATTTATCGGGTATTCTTTAACTTCTAAGGCATACCGAGTATACATCAAGTCCACCGGACAATCAAAGAAAGCTAAAATGTTACTTTTCACGAAGTAGCAGAGATGCTTCTGGGCACTTCAGTCCAGGACCCGTGCCCAACCGGATGACTCCTGAGCATCTCAGTTCAGGACTCGTGCCTAACCAGAAGGCTTCTGAATACAACAGTTCAGAAACCGTGCTCACTGGTGTGTTGGCACAAAACCCAACAAACGACCCGGCAACAATTAACGACTCATCAGAAGAAGCCATGAGACTTGTTTCTAGAAGACTTTGATACTCTTTTCGAGACAGTATATCGGCCAGAAACCATCAATATTACACCTATATGGATACACCACTCGCCCGAGCCGATATACCAAGCTCTTCAAAATGTCCCCACCTCACCCGATTCAGAATTACCTCAGAATATTGAAGAACCCTCCATGGTTAGTGAGGAAGTCTCATCAGAGCCGCCCCCCTCAAGTGTAGAATTGGAATTACCTCACTCAACTGACAAGCCTGAGATTGTTGCAAATCTCGGTCCACATATAGCTGATGCCTCAACTTCGACCTTACCTCATGAGCGAAAGTGGACTCGAGCACATCCAGTTGATCAGATAGTTGGTGATCCTTCGAGTGGAGTACGGACAAGACATAAGCACAGTTTCTTTAGCTGCTTCTTAAGCCAAAATGAGCCAACCAAGGTAGTAGACGCACTTTCAGATCCGGATTGGGTATTGCTATGCAAGACGAGATCAACCAATTCGAACGTCTTCAAGTGTGACATTAGTACCCCCCGTCCGCATAGGAAAATCATCATTGGGACGAAATGGGTGTTTAAGAACAAAAAGAATGAAGATGGAGAAGTTATCCGGAATAAAGCAAGACTGGTTGCAAAGGGCAGGTTACGAAGGGCTACAACCAACAGGAAGGCATTGACTATGATGAGACGTATGCTCCTGTTGCCCGAATCGAAGCGATCCGTCTTTTTCTTGGCTTATGTGGCCCATAAAGACTTCAAAGTCTACCAAATGACATTAAGAGCGCCTTTCTCAACGGCGTGTTAGAAGGAGGAAGTCTATGTCACTCAGCCAGAAGGCTTCGTTGACCTAGCACATCCCGATCACGTCTATCGTTTTGACAAAGCTCTCTACGAACTAAACAAGCCCCACGTGCTTGGTATGATGTCTTGAGCGAATTCCTCGTGAAATCTGATTCATCCGAGGAACTATCGATACGACACTCTTCATCAAATGGCAAGACAAAGACTTGATGGTCGTCCATGTTTACGTAGACGACATCATCTTCGGATCAACAATCCTTGGCTTTGCAAGAGGTTTGGAGAGTTAATGAAGAGCAGTTTGAAATGAGTCACATGGGCGGATGCAGTTCTTCTTAGGCCTTCAGGTCAGGCAGCTCGACGATGGAATCTTCATCAGTCAAACGAAATACAACAAGGATATTCTTAAGAAATTCCATCAAGATCAGAGCAAGCCTCTCAGCACTCCTATGTCAACAAGCTGCAAGTTGGATGCCGATCCTACTGGAAAAGCGGTCGATATCACACTCTATCGCAGCATCATCGGGTCTCTTATCTATCTCACGTCGAGGCCGGCCGGACATCATGTTTGCCACATGTCTCTTCGCCCGTTTCCAAGCCAATCCCAAAGAATCTCACATGCTCGCGATCAAGCGGATCCTGCGCTACCTCAAAGGCACGATCAAGCGGATCCTGCGCTACCTCAAGGCACCTCGACCTTAGGACTGTGGTATCCCAGAGCACAAATTTCAAATTACCTGGCTATACTGACGCTGATTATGCAGGTTGCTGAATGGACAGGAAAAGCACTTCCGGTGGCGCTCAGTTTCTAGGCGAAAAGCTGGTTTGCTGGTCATCCAAGAAGCCGAATTGCGTGTCAACTTCAATGGCTGAGGCAGAATACGTCGCGGCTGCCAGCTGTTGCTCTCAAATGCTGTGGATGGGACTGAGCTCCCGCAATTATGGGTACAATTTAAATAATATACCCATTTATAGTGATAGCCAAAGTGCCATTGCGATAACGTACAATCCTGTTCACCACTCACGCACGAAACACATAGACATTAGATATCACTTTATAAAAGATCACGTAGAAAAAGGCACAATTGATATGTATTTTGTGAACACGGAATATCACTAGCAGACATTTTCACCAAGGCATTGATGAAAAACGGTTCCAATTCCTTGTCTGAAAATTAGGCATGTTGATCTTCCGTAATATGTGCTTTACGTGCTCTAATGTGCTTTCATATGTTCTATTCTATGTGTTTTGCATACTTAAATGCTATATTTTGCATGATATTTACAATAATAGTAAAATAAAATCCAAAAATATTATACATATACTTATAATATTGGGGAATGACGATATCTTTAGGATGCTCGATCTGGTCACGCATAGATTTCCCTGACATGCGACAGGTAAATTGCTTATTTCGTCAGTCTAAGTCGCATTCTTGTGTCTAAAGTTCATTAGTTTGCTCCACAAGACACAAAGCCACTTCATATAAGTGAGATTCTAGCCTTCTTATTCTTTCTTTCTACGGATTTATTCTTGAGCGAGTCACACTTCAATTGCTTGTCTTAACTAGTGATTCTTGGCCTCATACTCGCCTTGCGTTAGATCGTTAGGAAAACGATTAGGGCACTTAGGAAATTCCTCACTTGGCCATATGTAACTCTCAATACTTTGACATAGCTATAGAATACCATTTGTAATTGTGCTTTGATTTTTATTAGCTGTCTTTGTGATTAGGGGCTTTATTTGTATTTGGCCTTAGATTAGGACTTATTTGTTATTTATACCAAGTGTGTTTGGTATAAACACATTTGTACACATTGATCTTATGAGAGAATTTTAGTCAATTGATCCGAAAGGCTTGCAATCAAATTCTAGAGAGAGAAAGTCATAAATCTTTCACTCACTACACGAATTCTCTCTCAAGTTCTTCAAAGAAGGTTTTCGATCGAAATCTTATTTTCTATAATTCTAATCAATTTCCTTAGGATTTTAAGTCTAGGATCTAGGAGTTGATAATTGAGGACCGAACAATAGCCTTTAGTCACCCATTTTGAGCCTTCTCCGAATACCTTTTCTTCATTTGAATCCCCTTTGAGCCTTCAACAGACTATCTAAGTCTTCGGCGGGATGCTCAAACGAGAAAGGGAGGGGGAGAAAAGATGACAAAAGGAGGTGGAAAACGCACACGAGGAATGCTCAATGCACAAAAATTAGTCCAAAGAACCTGCCTTCCCAATTATTGAAATCTTCTAGAAATCATAAGAAGAGGGCATGGATCTTGCTGTGAACTTCACCTTCGATAATCTCCTATACTCGTCAGAACGGCTGGAAGAGGAGCACCACGAAGTGAACTTCTCCAACGATAATCTGGTCTTATATCGAGAGAAGAGGAGCACGGCCTTGGGTTCGAATTTCATAACTGTGAACTTCTTCAAATCGATAATATCTGAAACCTTTTTAGGGATTAAGAGAAAAGGAGCACGGAATCGGCTCGAGAACCAAGAAGAAGAACTTCGCCTTAGATAATCTCTCAGCCTTGTAGAGAAGCGGAGCTTCAGCTTGAGCAAGTGTAGATTAATATGAAAAAATTAAAGGATGGAAAAGAAAATGCCGATGAAGAGGACGACGAATAAATGGAAGAAAATCTTTAGTCCACGATTCCTAAATATTTTCCTTCCCTTCTAAGTCGGAACCATAAAACTTAAAACCCTCAAAAGTCCCTTTGATTCCGAACCGATGGTTTCTCGCTTGGTGAAATGATTAAAAGCACCTTGATAGCAGGTTAATTGATATAAATTTGCTTGTGTTGACATGAGTTATATATCTAGTATATAAATCCCATGGTAAAATAATTGAGCGCTAGAGCGAACCTCGTGAGAGTTGTCGAAATGGATCACTCGATGAACTTAGGACTTTAGTTTGACGACATGACTTGATGGCATATTATTACTCTATGTTTCATGTGCAATATTTGCGTGAAAATGATCAAAGTGTCATAATCTGACCCCAAAATAAAAAATGTAAATAAAAATATAAAAATAAAAAACGTATAATATTGTTTCGAATTTTTCTTTACTTATTATTTTTCTTTGCATATTTTTCATGCATTTTTCTTGTATTTTTGCCTTTATTTTACTCGCATTTTTCATATGCATGAAAAATTTCGCACATTTTCAAATGCATTTGCACATGCATTGGCACAGACTTGTTTAAAAGCGACATATTTGTTGCTTGTATGGGTACGCAAATTTTAGTATGCATGCTTAGGGTTCATGCATATATGCTGAGCGTTACTACTCGTTGTGTCATATGTTAAAATTCTCATACGCATATCTTGGTGAATATGTATATCTTTGCGAAATTGTTAAACACTATATGCGCACTATTTGAGGGGAGTCATGATTCTTAGTGCACAAAGCATGAATTAAGGGAGAATGAAAATTACTCTATCATTTGAGATTACTCCTTTATATGTTTCCCGCTGAGCATGAATTGAGGGGGAGTAATATGCATTAAGGGGGAGTAATTTTTTACTTTTATAATTCATGTTTATGCTAGAGTGTACTCTTGAATCTTGTTCTCCTTGAATCCTTTTAAACGACTAAATCCTCGGGGGAGCTTTGTATGATTTTCAGGTATATGAAGTGGACGCTTTTCAAGAAGATCTTCCAACCACCACTTCGAACTTTGCTCTCGAAGATTTAGCAAACGAACGAGAAAATTAGTCAATTGATCCGAAGGGCTGCCAATCCAATTTCTAGAGAGAGAAACAGCAAGTATTTTCTCTCACTAATCGAAATTCTCTCTAGCGTTTTCTTCAAAAGAGTTTTTTGATCGATTCTTAATGTCAATCATCTTAGTCGAATTACTTAGGATTGAAGCCTAGGATCATAGGAGTTGATAATCGAGGACCTAACAATAAAGTTTGTCCGAGGGTTTCTAACTAGAATCGTCCGCATTTAGTCTCAAAATTGACTAACCTAAATGATATGATCGTTCGATTCGAACCCTACATACAATCAGCCGAAACTTACATCATACTATACAATTATTTTCGCCGAAATTTTCTAATGTCTTACCTATATCTAAATGTTACCCAATTTTCCTAAGTCCTAATATTTTCACATAACTCAATAATCCCTTAAAACACATAAGACTGTAAACACATATCGTGCAGTCATATAAACACATAATATGTATGCAAATTTCTTGGCCGGCTTACTTACGGGACTCGGGTATTACACTATGCGTGACTTTCACTCGACCGGGACAAACGTAAAGGGTTTATACGTATGACGAAAATCTACTGTCAGTTCGTGGATTATGATTAGATCAAATTCATACTCAACTTAGGATCTGTTCGGTACCACAGGGCTGGCTAGGTGAATACCAAACTCCTAGATACCTCCTAGGCTGGTTGAGACGAACCAGAGAGTCGGGCTTAAAAAGGGCAACCGATACGTATCTTCAGAAGAGAAGAGAGAGAGAGAGAGACATGGCTAGGTTCCAGAATGAGACATTAGGGTTTGGGGCTGTGCCAAAACCCTGATCGGTCGAAAATACTAAGTTTGACTGGTGAGGGTAAAATGGTCTTTCACCTCACGAGATATTTTTGAAATAAAAATATTGGATATTTAATATTTAGTATATGATTTAAATTAGATTTAAATCTTTGTTATTGTTTTAGAAAAATAACATGATTTAATTTCCATTAAATAATATATATCATATATAATATAAGTTTCGAATTTTATTAGATAAAATTTTGAAATTTGTTAAATGTATTTATATCGGATTGATTAACATATTAGATATTTAATTAATTAAATTTAAAGTTTGAATTTTGAATTCATAACTTGGTAAACAAGGCTTAGTAAAGAGGAGGTGTGAGGATTTTTCTCCAACCACCTCAACCTCTTTTTGGCAAATCCTAGGTGGTATAAAGAGGGATTTTAGAGCTCAACAAAGAGGTTAAGCTAAATTTTCGAAGTTTGAGCTAAGAGAGGAAAAACTAAGAGTTTTCTCCTCTCATCACTTTCTCTCTCGCACTCTCTCGCTCGGGCAGCAAGCAGCTTGTTCTTGGCCTAGCCACACTTGCATGATGGTTGCGACGTTAGTGAGGGCCGTCGTGACGATCCTGTGCAAAGAAGGAGTCTCATTCGTGTGCTTTTGGCATAGGAGAGGGGCACTACGCTCGGGGAATCGAAGGGTTCGAAGCTAGCCATCGTCTAGATGTTTCAACGAGGTATCATGGCTGATCCCTTATTTCTTAAAATTCTGCCGTTCAAGGAACGTGGGTCTGGGGACCTTCGGGGATTCCCAACATTGTTGGCGATGCAGATTGGAATGAAATGGTCGAAGGTTGCAACACTGAAGCCTAGAAAGCTATTTAAAAGAGGAAGAGGTGTAATCGTGTCGTTGCGAATCCGGAGGCTGTGAGCAGTCAATGGCGAGGAGGATCGGTTTGGAAGGTTGTACGTGTAATACCCGTAAAATTTAATACGGGGTTTACTATTATTAACAGTGTAATAGTATAATTTAGAAACTATTAAGGAAGAATTCGATATGTTGAACTCTAAGGACGATGAGTAGTTGTTTACGTACATTGAAATTAGAAATATTTCTTAAGATTATTCATTAGAAAGTTAATCATTTATGGGTGTAGTTATTAATATTATTCTAGGAAATAACGTAAAAGAGCATTATAGTAAATATATTACCTATACACATGTAATTATTTTCACATAAACCTATTGTTAGCCACATGTGAATGATTAGAATTTAATCCTTATAATAAATATTAATAATAATAATATATAAGTAGTAATGCACGTCTTAATGCATGCTCTAAGATTAACATGTCTATTTCTCAAAGACATGTGTTTTCATGATATGAATTCAAGGGATGATAAGATAAAGTGGTAATAATAAAAATGGTATAACAATATTATCATTACATCATATATATATTTATATTAGTGAGATAAATTTTTATCTTATAATAAACTATTATATGAAAGTGAGGTTTACCTAATATGAGGAACACTTTCGTTACTTTAAGCTTAGCCATAATTAAAATGATACGTATATTACAAACCTATCATCATCATCATGTTGGCCAATAATTCACATCTGGAAATGTCCATATCATGAACAAGTAAAGAAAATTCTGTGAAAGAAGAACATCAAATAAGATGAAAGTGAATGCATTAACTAAATGAGAACATGAAAGTGACTTAAGATGTTAGCCACAACTATCGAATGCATTAACTAAATGAGAAACATGAAAGTGACTTAAGGGAAAATAATTCATTTCGAAGTTTCAAAGATGGAAGATAACTTTAACAATAAAATAACTTATTGAAAATCGTTATCCTCACTTGTTCATCATTCTCTAGTTTCCAATACCTTTATATATATCTCTATTTTATAAACTAAACCTCATACACAAAGTGAGGTGGAGGAGAAAACGAGAGGGGAAATTTCACCAAACTCAATTTCCAACAAGAAGCAAATTCGATTTGAGGTAAGGTATATGACCTCTATTATGCTTAGTATACTTAATTTATTGTGGTTATATGTTTTCAACGTGATTAGAAATGCATATAGGATATTTCGAAGTGCTTACGAGGTTTCATGACTTTCATTACGTGATTAGAACATATGATATTTAGAAGTTTTGATACTTTGTTGATAAGAATAATGGGGAAGTGCCGAATTTGTTAGTAAACTAGGTTCTTCAATTTTGGAAATATGTTTTATGTGACTTCCTTTGCCTAAGATGAATTACGTAACATTTATTTGATGAGTTCGTGACTTAGGTGTCATATGTGGTTATAGGATGTTGAAAGTATTATTTGGGTTGGAAACCTAAGGGTTAAATTGAATATATTACTCTAGATATATCATTAGTGTTGTATGTGAGTTGGGACAATTGTCGAAGCGATTGAGGGAATAAATAAAGCCTAGGGTGTAGTCTAGTTCTTGGGGTTAGGTTGGTCTACTAGATAAATAATAGCGTTTGGAGTGTCATATGTAAGCTATAAACTATGAATATGGTGTGTGATTATGCTTGTATGAATGTTGAATGTAAAATAATATATGTAGTTGATAGGTTGACCAAGTCAGCCCATTTCCTACCCATAAGTTCGACATTTTCCTTGGAGCGTTATGCAGAATTGTACATTCAGGAGATAGTTCGACTTCATGGGATTCCGAAATCGATCGTCTCGGATAGAGACTCGAGATTCCTGTCAAACTTCTGGAAGAGTTTGCAAAAGGCAATGGGAACTGAGTTATCATTTAGTACCGTATACCATCCCCAGACCGATGGGCATTCAGAGAGAACAATCCAAACCTTGGACGATATGCTATGTGCGTGTGTGTTAGATTTTAAGGGAAATTGGAGCAAATACCTACCGTTAGTCGAATTTTCCTACAACAACAGCTATCACGCTACGAAAGGAATGGCCCCGTACGAGGCATTATATGGACGGAAATGTCGATCACCAGTTCATTGGGATGAGGTTGGCGAAAGAACCTTATTGGGTCCCGAGATGATACGAGAAATGACTGAGGCAATAGCCAAAATTCGAGAAAGAATGCGGACGGCTCAGAGTCGTCAGAAAAGTTACGCAGACCATCGACGAAGGCCACTAGAGTTTGCAATAGACGATTGGGTATTTCTAAAAGTATCCCCTATAAAGGGCGTGAAACGATTCGGGAAGAAAGGCAAAGTAAGCTCTAGATTTATTGGTCCTTTCAGAATACTTAAAAGAGTTGGCGAAGTTGCATACCAGTTAGAACTAGCGGCGACACTCGCACAAGTTCACGACGTTTTTCATGTATCGGCGTTAAGGAAGTACATTGCGGATCCGAGCCATGTATTAAAGAATGAAGTTCTCTACCAACAATTAAAGCCAGACTTAACTTATGAAGAACAACCGATAGAGATTTAATGAGAGAGGTGAAACAACTTCGGAATAAAGATATTTCTTTAGTCAAGGTGTTCTGGCAAAACCAGTCAGTTGAAGAAGCTACGTGGGAAAGAGAAGATGAAATGAGAAGTCGTTATCCCGATTTATTCTAACGGTATAATTTCGGGGACGAAACTCTTTTAAGGGGGGAGAATGTAATACCCGTAAAATTTAAAACGGTGTTTACTATTATTAACAGTGTAATAGTATAATTTAGAAACTACTAAGGATGAATTCGATATGTTGAACTCTAAGGACGATGAGTAGTTGTTACGTACATTGAAATTAGAAAATATTTGTTAAGATTAGTCATTAGAAAGTTAATCAATTTATGGCTGTAGTTATTAATATTATTCCAGGAAATAACGTAAAAAGAGCATTATAGTAAATATATTGCCTATACACATGTAATTATTTTCACAATAAACCTATTGTTAGCCACATGTGGAATGATTAGAATTTAATCCTTATAATAAATATTAATAATAATAATAATAATTAGTAATGCACGTCTTAATGCATGCTCTAAGATTAACATGTCTATTTCTCAAAGACATGTGTTTCCATGATATGAATTCAAGGGATGATAAGATAAAGTGGTAATAATAAAAATGGTAATAACAATAATTATCATTACATAATATATATATTTATATTAGTGAGATAAATTAATATTTCATAAATAAACTATTATATGAAAGTGAGGTTTACCTAATATGAGGAACACTTTCGTTACTTTAAGCTTAGCCATAATTAAAGTGATGCGTATGTTACAAACCTATCATCATCATCATGTTGGCCAATAATTCACAATATGGAAATGTCCATATCATGAACAAGTAAAGAAAATTCTGTGAAAGAAGAACATCAAATAGGATGTATGTATTCACAACTATCGAATGCATTAACTAAATGAGAAACATGAAAGTGACTTAAGGGAAAATAATTAGATGGAAGATAACTTTAACAATAAAATAACTTATTGAAAATCGTTATCCTCACTTGTTCAATCATTCACTAGTTTCCAATACCTTGATATATATCTCTATTTTATAAACTAAACCTCATACAACAAAGTGAGGTGGAGGAGAAAACGAGAGGGGAGATTTCACCAAAACTCAATTTCCAACAAGAAGCAAATTCGATTTGAGGTAAGGTATATGACCTCTATTATGCTTAGTATACTTAATTTATTGTGGTTATATGTTTTCAACGTGATTAAGAAATGCATATAGGATATTTCGAAGTGTTTACGAGGTTTCATGACTTTCATTACGTGCTTAATGTGGATCATATAAGATTCTCGTAATCTACATGTTAGAGCATATGATATGTAGAAGTTTTGATACTTTGTTGATAAGAATAATGGGAAGTGCCGAATATGTTAGTAAACTAGGTTCTTCAATTTTGGAAATATGTTTTATGTGACTTCCTTTGCCTAAGATGAATTACGTGACATTTATTTGATGTGTTCGTGACTTAGGTGTCATATGTGGTTATAGGATGTTGAAAGTATTATTTGGGTTGGAAACCTAAGGGTTAAATTGAATATATTATTCTAGATATATCATTAGTGTTGTATGTGAGTTGGGACAATTGTCGAAGCAATTGAGGGAATAATTAAAAGCCTAGGGTGTAGTCTAGTTCTTGGGGCTAGGTTGGTCTACTAGATAAATAATAGCGTTTGGAGTGTCATATGTACGCTATAAACTATGAATATGGTGTGTGATTATGCTTGTATGAATGTTGAATGTAAATAATATGAATGTTGAATGTAAAATAATATATGCATGACTTATATGATATTCGTATGATTTATTGATTTGTATTAGAATTATAGTAGAAGCATTTAAGTTTACAATATGTTAATATTGTCAAGGTTGTTAAGCATGTGATTAGTTTATTATAGAGTAGTTTTAGTGATTCCAAGAGTAGTATAGTATGTATGAATTTTCGATAATTAGGTTCAAAAATTTTAGATTTACAAGATTTAGAAAATATACTAAGAAGATAATATTTTAATATTCTGAGATTTGAACTATAGGGACTCCACCGGGTATCGTGGTTGACTATAACAGGAGGACAGGTAGGTGAAATATTCACATACGACACGTAAACTATTATGTGCTTTTATGTGTTGTATGCCTTTATTTGTTTTCATGCTTGCATGTTTTACGTGAAATATGTGAATATTTTATTTTATTTAAATAAATTTTGTATATCATTCATTTATCTGTCATGTGCATTTCATACTAGAACGAGAGAAGTTCAGACCGCATGGGTCGTTGATGAACTGATATCGTGCGTACCGTATTGGAGACGGTAACGTTATCTTAAGTGGGGTAAATAATGATTTTGTGAATGCTGACTCGTTGAAGAGTCGGGTTAGTACTCAATATTGGCACCTGAAGGCAGACAGGTGTGAGCGTTCTGTCAACTAGACAGATGCGAACGTTTTGTCTACCCGGGCGTGAACTTCCCGAGATTCGACCGTCTTATATATTATACGGAAGGAGCGACCTGGCGTGAACTTCCAGAGTAGGCTACCGTTATTGTGAATGGCATGCGAGGTGTCGAGTCTAACCTAGGGCCCTAATGTGTGAAATGAGAGATTTGCGTGAGAAAAGAAAGAGCGTGCATTATATGTGAGATACGGGGTTTGGGTTTGGGTGCACGTCATGCATTATTTCATCTATTGGGCAAGGAGCTCGGTTTACGTGTTGTAGGTACTGACGAACCTGACGTGGAACCACGTAAAAATTAACGAGGCTGGTGGCGGTGCTCCGTGGTATTTTGAGGGCAAGGCGGTACATGGATGTGATCTGTGGAGAGGTTTCAGTGTGTTTTGTGTGTCAATAAATTCTATTTGAGTGTGACTGTTAAATATGACGTGTGTGAACCGTGTGCGCGTGTAAAATACTTTTATTCCGCCGTAATATATTGTATTTTGCAGAAAGATTTTTATTATTTGGGTCTTCCGCGGTTTTCGTTGTGGAAAATCCGCCATTATTTTTTTTTAAAAGTGAGGGCATTACAGTACGAGATCATTTGCTAAGAATAAAATAGCGTATTTTAAATTTGTCTCTTTCAGTTTAATAAATTATTTGTCAAATATTAGGCATCAAATTTGGGACATACTCCAACTATACTTGAGGTATTTAACGATAAATATGCTCGACACAGTCTTTCAAGGTTCAAGAGCCCAAGGAATAGTAGTAATATATTTTTATTTTAGCATTTTTGAATTTTGATTTTCATTATAACTATTTTGTTATTCCGCCAAGAGGAGATGCGAGTTGCGATGACGCAAACTCTAGCAGAAATCATTACAGAAATGAGTTCAGAGTAGATGGTTGAAGACTTTACGAGAGTTGCAAGAGGATCCAGGGGGAGGACATCGGCGTTATTGGGTCTGTAGCCGCGAGAATTTCGTTTTGACACACCGTCCGAGCACCCAGTCAGGTAAAAAGTTCTTTTGCGTTAAACGTTACAATATTTTATTATAACATTATATTAAATTATAATGCAAATTCTTCCGTCCAAGACGAACTATCGAGCTTGAGGTCTGAGAACAAACGTCTCAAACAAGATATGTCGGAGATGGATTAGAGGATGACTCAGAGGATGGAAGAGTGTCGCATTGGGATGGATCGGAAGATGAACGAGCTAACTCAACAATTACAGTTCGTTCGGTCTCAAGGCGAGGCGAGTCACTCACAACACGGTGTAGCTCTGTTTTACCAACCGACCTTCCAACCTTTCCCTTTAGCTCACCATTGTTTCTTGGCGATGTTGGGCTCGGGATATCAGGTACCGGCATTTCCTCAATTTTTCGGACAATTTTCGTCGCAATTTTTTACCCACATTTTCGCTGATCTTAGTAATTCTCCTATAAACGTCAATACTCGATTAGGAGATTGATTTTTGTTTTATAATATACTAGCTTCGGAGTAAAATGGTTTTTGTAATTAGTGATATTATTATCTTCTAATATATTTTATATTTAATTAATGAGTTTAGAATTATTACATTAAATCTTATATAAAATTTATGTGAATTATATTCTATTGATATTAAGAGCTAATGATTTTATTTCAAACCCGGTTTTGCGACGGAGAGTCCGTCTCTTTTTGCTACTCCAAACATCCATCGCTAAAGGGAGACAACACAACCATCACAAATTTCCGTCGCTACGTTGACGATAGTTTATTCAATGCAAATTAGTAGCGGAGTCACCGTCGGTAGTTTCCGTCGTTAAATAGCGAGGGCATTGCGACCAATTTTTTATTTCCAACAGGGATTTAGCGACGGGGATTTTCCGTTTCTAACTCCTCTTGGCGATGGAGAAGCCACGGTTTTGTGTGTCGCTAATCCGGCAGATTCAAAATATTGAGAAACTAAAGGCAAAACTTTAAACCACCTTTTAATTTCTTGGTCAAAATATTTAACCTACGTGACAATTTCTCTTATCTCTATTTATGTTAGAATCATTCTCTCTATTTTTTGCTTATTTGAATAACACTAACTAATGCCAAGACTTAAAACTATATTTTAATACACTCGCCGAAATATTTAACGGGAGAACAGACAAAGGCCAAAAAGTCATTTAACAGTGGGAGGAGAAACATTATCCTTATTTGGCACTATTTTCCGGATGGTATCCTCTTGTCCCATCTTATTGTCCCAATGTACGTATCAGGTTGTAGAATTTACGAAAAAACAATTCTTTCAATTTATTCGTAATAAAACAAAGAATAAATTGGTGTTGTTTATTTGTTTTTATCATATAAATTACATGCAATAAGGAAATGATTTTACTTGCCTAAGATGCTACTTGGCTAACCACATTGTTGACACACTTGGCTAACCACATTGTTGACACGTAAAACGTTATGTAAGGCGTCAATATATTAAAATAGCATCCGAAATGTCAATTAATGGCACCTAGAAGGTGCTAATTAAGAAGATACAACCTTAGATGTCGATGTTGGATGTTGAAATGGCACGAATCGGTGCCACATCAACATGTGCCCACATAAGGTGCTCACATAAGGTGACCACCTTAAAAATCCTGTACATATATATATGATACATATATAAATATATATTATATATATTGGTCAATATGCAACGATGTCGAATATCTTATTACACGGCGATGAACGGGTAGTTGAAACAATCGAATGGTAACTAATATCTTGGCACCGGGCTAGCTATCTTCTTTTCATTTGCTTAACTATTATTTATTTGATAAAGATCATAATCATATGACATAGTTTTCCTTTATTCTCGGCATGATTTGTCACCTTCATGTAAGCAAAGAACTTGGACTTCAACCTTGATCATCAATGGATCAAGAAACACTTAGAATATTTTCGACAGAAACTTTATATGCCTTATATGTGAATGTCGAAATTTCATCATGACTTTAATATTAACTTCATATAACCTATGTGCAACATACATAATTCTAGTTCCAAAATTTTTATTCAATCTGCTATGAATCGACATAATATTACGGTTTGATAAAATCAAATTTCGACTTCAAAATTAAAACGAACGAATAAGCTTTCTTATTTCTTATCATTTTAGATGGATCATTACCCTCAATACAATCACATCTCAGCATACAGGACACAAACTATCAACTCGACCTGACGACATTTCGATGTCCAGACGAGATCATAGTTTCAATACTCCAAGGCCATCCCCTTTGGCACGAACTTACGGTTACGGCCCCGGTGCCAATGGTATACCTCCAACAGTTCTGGGGATGATCAAGCATCACGTAGTTGAAGGAGCGTACAGCTTCACTTTTGTGATCGGGACGAGGCACATAAGCATAAACAACAACGACTTTGGGCTCGTCCTCGACCTCTCTTTCAGCCACAACTACGACCCCTTGCTAACTGATGCGGAAATGGTGCAAGATTTCTTACACGTGGGATACCGACCACCGCTCGTCAAGCTTGCTCAAGTACAGCAATGGGATCCCTCATCCTTGGAAGACGCTGTTTGGAATTATCAACAAGTGTCTATCGCCAAAGCACGCAGGATTTGACAAGGGCAATGGCAACATTCTACGGATCTTTCATGGAATAGCGTTCTCGCGGAACTACGATTTCGCACAGCTGATCTGGAACGATTTGGCAGAGCAGATCAGAATAAAAGAGAACAAGTCGCTCAAAGAATGTGCCATATGCGAGATGGTTCTCTGTTATCATTGCTCAATACATGGAGATGTACGAGAACATTCCTGGATTGCCTCCTGGAGGAACCTACCAGCCACCCAAGCTCAAGCTTTTCCACAATCCCAGACTGACAGAACTTGATCGACCATCGATGGCCATCCCGTTCGAGCTGCTTCGTCTTGCCGACCCCTCGGGAGACGAATACGAACGATACTGCCGGGAACATCATCTAACAGAACAGATGATTCGAGAGCCCCCGACAGACTTCGCAGTGAGCCCTAAACAACAACAACCAAGTCATGAGGATGAGATGATTGATGCAGTCGCCCAGGAACTTGAACAGGAGTCTCCAACTCAAGAAGCTCAACTACAAGATCTTGAAGTCACGATGATCGACGCAGTGGCCCACGAATTGGAAGTTGAAGCTCAAGATCAGGAGCTCCACGAGGAAGTGCCTATTAATGTTAGCGTGTTCCAAGGATCTATTGAGGAGATCCTGCAACAGGAAGCACTGCCCGAAGCAGAAACGGGGCACAGCTCACCTCCACTGGCTACAATGCCAGAAACTGAGGCTCTGATCTCAATGATTCAGTCTAACGAGCCTCTGGTGACAGAACAAGCCCGTGAGGATGTTGCACATGGATAATCACCTCGCACGGCCACCCCATCACACTGCGTCAGATGAGGAAATTCGTTTGATAAAACGAACTCCAAGGCGACTGAGTATACCATTTGAGTCCATCTTCACAACTGTCACAGCCACATCAGACACAGCGCCGCTTATCACACCAAGTGCTGAGGACCCTCCTTCGTTCAATCTTGAGCCACAACACGACGTGACCGGCTCTGGAATTCCTATGTCTGGTTCGCAGGTTCAATCAGAACCTGCCCCAATGTCCATAGATGAGAATCTCCAAGATTCAACTCGAGGATTGGATGGAAGCCTGAGGAGCTGGTGTTATCTTAAGGGTTGTCAACAGGCAACATCAGTCGACCTGGACCATCTACAGAGGCTCCTTCCACCCCGTTCGTGACGGAAGCTCGTCTACAGTCAGCTCTCTCCTCTGCTCTATCAGCTTTTGAGGAACGATTTATGGAGAGAGTTCACGCAGCCATAGAGAATCCCGATGAGATACCGGAAAACCACATATCTCTGAGGCCCAGACGTCCGGACAAACCTCACAACTTACCCTCACACCCACTCAACCCACACAACCCTTACCAATCGCCACACCCATCCTCACACACAACCTCATAAACCCTGCAACCGTACCCATCAGTGACCTCCACTCCATTTTAGTCGCCCGATTACTTGAGCTGACGACACGAACGCCGGACGAAGAAGATCTCTTCTGCAGTCTCATAGACCGTCTTCACCCGAACGAGTCATGCCGGTCAAGGCTCCCGCTCCAAACGCAGACATGATGACCCAGATGATCAAGGCCGCCATGAGGGGGAGAAGAGGCCTAGGATACAAACAAATCCAAATGTGTTGAGTTGGGTCACTGTTCTCGATGCGCACGAGAGAGGAAGGCACCAGTGGACTCTTAACCTCGAACATTAAAAGTCTGTATGCCTTAGGCTCCAGTTGGGTGCTGAATAACCGATTACGATTTATTTGTCTATGACCTATCGTGTGTCGATATCCTGCTTGGAAGCAGAGGTCATGACTTGTGATACGAGTCGAATCAAGGGATTGAATCGTTTCATGGACACTGACTCACGGGTCGTACGGTCGAACATGGCTATTACTCAAGGAGTGTTAATGACCGACGACAACACTATAGTAGTCTGCGTGAACCTTAGAATAAAAGGGGCTTTGATGGAATTGACTTCGATGTCTCAACTGTCACTGGTTCCCGTCGACCCGATTTGCTGTTGCATGGGTCAGCGGACCAGATGCGGTCTTGATAACGATTTGTGATTGCCGAGCTCAGACCGCCAAGTACGGATTCACAGTCTCGTAAGTAATTGAGACAAGTGTCCTATGTGGATGGCGATGGGAAATTACGAAATCCTTTGCCAAGGTATTGAACTAACTCATGTGAGACATGAAGGGTAGTTTGGTAATTTGCATCTTCTCCGTTTTATCATAGGATCGAGTTCAGTGAATTTGACACAGACCATGGCTCTCACTCGATCGGGACACAGCTGAAGAGTTTGTACGTAGTACTATAATCTATAGTAAGGTTCTGGAATAAAAACTGGATCGAAATTCACACTCGAATCGGGTTACGGTCCGGTACTGCGGGATTGACTAGGTAACTACCTGACTCCTGGATTCCTCCTTGCCGATTGAGTCAAACCTAGAGAGTCGGAGTTAAAAAGGATCATCAACGTGTACTGAAGGAGAGAAAGTGTTTTGGGCCTTAACGGGCCTGGGCCGTTGGCCGCGCCTTAGTGGGCCTCCGGCCGTTTAATGGACCGAAGTCGGACTTCGTATGAAACTAACTTTAAGACTTGGGCTTGGTCAAGTGCTTAAAAGGCTTGAGGGTAAAATTGGAATTTAACCCTAAGCTGATTTTTGAATTATACCTTGGGAAGTAATTTCGAAATTAAATATAAATATGGAAATAATATATTCGGAATATTATTTATTTTAAGTTGGGAATTTCGAAATTAATTTAGGATAAAGTTTCAAATTTTTATACCATATTTAAATATACTTAGTTGAATTTGGTATTTAAGTTAGTTGTCTAATTATGGTAACTATCCTTATATGAATTTTGAATTCAAAAGTGAGAGATAAAAATGGCAAAGATCTCTCAAATCTTTAGGAGAAAAAATCAAAATTTCAAACCTTTGGAGAGGATGAAAATTTCGAGCTCAACTAATATAAATAGGGTAACCCTATTTCATATTTCATAAGCTAATTTTCGAAATTGGTAACAAAAACACACAGAACGCACACACCTTTCTCCCATACGACGGATCAGCTCTCTAAGCCATTTAGAGAATTGATTCGTGGTACACTGCGAGGTCAGCGTCACGATCTAGTGCAATCCACCACCACCGACGTAGTCTTGAAGAAAAGGACGAGAGCTGCCACTCACTTCAACTGGTAAATCTCTACGGGTTTGACCCGCCCTATTACGTGCAATATGTGTTACTATTCTGATCCGAGCTACGAGGGTAATCGGAAACCCGGAAAATTTTAGTATGCAATTTTTGAAATAAATTCGCTGGCAATAAATAACTATTAGATTGACAATATTGTATTGTTGTCCAAATTTAAAAATGTGAAATCAATTACCAACAAACGCAACTTTGAGTTGATAAATTGTCTCTATGATTTGGTCATGCCGGAGTTCGAGAATTCAAGGACAAACACGACATTGTTAAGTCGTGGGAAACAGATTCTTTCAACGTGCGAATCACGTAACATCAGCAAAGGTGACAATAACCCTTTACCGGGAATTAATGTAAGAGCCATAAATCTTTTGGGTTCAACCTGCACTAACGTTTGTGGACAGAATATTGTATTTTCCCAAAATAATTTCCATTATTTTGTGAACTTCACAAATAATCACTCTTTTCAGAGAATAGTGCATGTGCAGACTTAGTCAAGCCTCCAGGAGTTGGTGTCTTTGGTTTGATGAAATAATTGGGAACTATGGATTCATAAGTACCAAGATAGCCTTTTGTATCGCAATAAAAGCAATGGGAGTCAAATATAATCTTCGTATTGTACGAGATGTTGCCTTTAAGAAAGGAAACAATATCGGAATACTCCGAATGGTAAAAGCGAGGCTTTTGACCAATTTCTCCATAAACGATTTGGGATAAGTGACCTACATTCGGGGAACAACCTATTTGGAGATAGGATATAGTAAATGGTAGGTTTATTTCAGGTTTTTTACTTGGAAAGACGAGGTCAATTACAAGAAAAGGGTTCTTACATGTGATTTAGTTTTCTATGTTCTCGTTGCGAGACATATAGAAAAGCTGAATCGAGTCCTATATAAATTTACAGTTAGTGGTCTAATATATGCGGAGTTTGACTCGTGCGTTGACATTAAACACGCTATGAGCGTTGTCAAAATTAAGGCTACTCAGGTAAGAACAATAGACCATGATGTTGGTCTATGCGAATGGAGAATATAAGTGGGCAGTTAGACTTATTTTCGAACTTCATGTTTGACGTGGTTGACCGGAAATCCACTTAGGGTTTGGTCTACAAGATTAATGGCAGAACAATACCTTTGAGGTTGAGACATCAAGTGTAAGATCGAGCAAAGTAGCCATCTTTGATGCTCGACTTTCCGTTACAAGGTCGGGTAGCGCGACAATCGTGCTCGAAACCGTCCAAGATAGGATTTGCGAGAGGTTCTGACATTAAGTCACTCAGATAGACGAAAGCAAGTTACATACATCAAATATACGGTGGCGAAGGGGTTCGACCCCTCCCTTATCGTGTTAATGATTTCGATTTTGACTCAACAGCGGGACAGGTCCCGGCTCGACTCGAGAATCCCGATGATGCTTCTACTGCCCATCCTCCTCGTGGGTTCCCCGACATACACTATCTACACTAGAGATGGTTATCTTCTAATATTCACTAGCGATTTCAAGCGAGTATTTGCTCACCTAAGTGGAGTCCTCAAACTCTCTCACTAGACCTCGTTTATGTGGTGCGTCAAACGCTTGGTGCTTTTGCAGCTGGAGACTGGCCTCCAACTATAGGCCTTGGGCGCTCGTTGGAATGGCTATAAAATCTCCCAAAAATTTGAACTTCATTGATTTCAAGATGTTCTCAAAGTTCCAAAATCTCTCAAACTCCTTCCTTTTCTGATTTAGGCCTTGACCAAGTCCTCGACTCGTCTGTGTCTCGCTCAACCATGTTTGATCCGTCGTGCCATGTCTTTAGGCCTCGGCCGAGATATCTGTTAGCTTGAGCTCGAGCCTCAATAATGAGAAGCTCTCGAGCTTTTTTTTTTACATTATTTTTCCCTACTGTAACTTATTTTTTTATTAAAATGCTCGAGCTCGAGCTCAACAAGGTGTAAATAACTTCGAGCTCGAGCTCAGAGCTGAAAAGCTTGACGAGCTTGAGCGTAGCTGTAAAGGCTCGAGCTCGACAAACTCGAGCTGAACCTTAATAGGTTGAGCTCGGCTCATTTACACTCCTACACTCAACGCATGAAAATTTTTTTAAACACGATCTGAAATGTAAACTGTAACAGCTTTTGTTTGAGGTAATCAGCATTAGGTTATGCTCACATTATTATTATTTTTTTTTTGGTAACCGGGGAAAGCCGATGGTGAAACCCCGGGCCGACCCACTACCTGCTAAACGGGCCGACCAGGCCAATCGCACATGTCTGGGCCCATGTGGGCAGGCCTGGAGAAATGTCACAGGGTGGAGGTTCGAACCCAGGACCTCTCCCAACATGACTCCAGGCACCTCCCCCTCACATTACGATTACGCGAGTACCAATAAATTGTCAATCAAGGTGATATATTATCAGGTGGACGAGAGAAAGCTTCGGACAACCTTTTCCAGCCCGATAGCGAGCGATCACTATGTACTTTTGTAGTGATATCACTTTTTTCATTCAATGTGATATTGAAATTGTATGGTTTAATCACTATTATGTGTACGATCATGTTTAACTCTATGCATATTAGTTAGGTAATATTGATTAACATGTTCCTAGTGAAGAGGTGTTGCATGATATGATTTATGCTCCAAATGGATGTTCCTAGTTATTTAGCCTCTTCTAAATCTTCCTCACCGTCTACCTAGCTTGAGTTTCGAGGAAAAGGGAGACATATGGAGAAGAAAGACGAAACGCATATTTTCACAAAGCATTTAGTATTTTCATCGACGTCGTACATTGTTAATTTAAGATATGGTACAGCGTACGTTTGTATTATTGTTGATGAATTATGTCTTAATGCTACATGAAGACAAATCAAGAGAATGCGGATGACCTTAGACGACGTGTAGCACGTTCGATGCTAAATTTATGGCGCTGCAATCCGTGCCACGACAGTTCATTTGAACCCAGCTTAGCAATCTTGTCGTGTAACAGATCTAAGCTTACGATGGGTACAGTCGTTGGTCGTCCATGAGCACACTGCAGATGATGTAGAAGAAAACAAACACAAACACATTCAGATGATGGAAAGAAGATCGACTTGATGATGATGATGATGATGATGATGATGATGATGATGGATGATTTCGTTAATTAAGCTCAGCTAACCTGGAAACATAGTGATGTACGCTTCAGCTCTTCAACAATCAGGGAACATTCAGAATGCAGCAAAGTGTCGCCAAACATGATAGCACCTAAGTTATTTATTTGTACCAAATTAATTGCTTATTCCAATCACTAACAAGAAATAAAAAAAAAACGAGATAGATGCCTCGCATGTAATTTTAAAACCATACCCCTGCATGCTTTATTGTTAAGTATGCGATGAACAGATGGAGGCATTGTCGATGACCCATCTGTGTCATCAAGCTGCACAAATAGGATTTTGGAACTCAGAATCACCATCGCACTATTCATTTTGGAGGTTTCCAAATTAAAGAAGACGAATTGGATATGAATTTACCCCCAAAATATTGATCACTCACCTGTTGTAAGAACTCAAGGAGATCTGTGTCATTTAAATTCACACCCAAAATGCACGGTACCTGAAGTTAAACCACGGAACATAAGGCCTGTTTTGCCAAACCAGTTCTAAAGTACTACAAGCGACGACCAACTATCAGGGGTCCTCAATTTCCACGACTCCCAACTAAAGAGCTACGATAATAAACCTTTTGTTATGCCTGCCCTATATTGATTGCTAAAATTGATGTTCAGTTGCATTCAAACAGAACACAAAAAGTACTGACTGGAAATGGAATGTGATCGAAAGTCAATAATAATAGCTAATGTTACAATTCTAATAGAAGAAGGAATCAGGAAATAAAATAAACCAAGCAAAGGCTAGTTGAAGCAGTTATGTGTAATTAGCATATGAATTTACCGCAAGAAGTTTAACAACTGTTGGCTGCTTGTGAAGGAAATTCAAATTCCTGCATGCAAAAAATAAGGTGGATGGGTCAACTCCAGAAATAATGCTTGTAATCATTTTTAATGCATCACTACATTAACTGTTTTAAGGTCAAAGGTGACTCTAATCTATACTTGTACAACAACTTAATGAGATGATGCATTATTACTTGGTAAAGGAAGTTTCTTTGTGGCAGTGAACATTGCAGATCCAACCCCAATCCTGAATTTGTTCAGCATAGTGATCTAATAACTGATAGCCAATTTCAGGTAAGGCCTGTAACCAATGACCGAAAAAATATTATTAACCGGTAAAATTTGAGCAACAGTGATTAAAATAATCTCAGACAGAGATACACATACCAAAATTTGTTCATCACTTAGATAGGTGATTGTCTTCATTTGACCAAGCAACACCTACATTTAATCGGATAAGTAATGCACACAGACCGAAGCACCTTACAATCTAAGATCTTCAGGTGATCTTACCTTCTCGTGCAAATCTTCCAGTCGGATTCTTTCATCGGCTGCGTGCTGGAAACAACAAGAAATGGGAAAATATCGAAATTGTAAACGCTATTGAAATACTGAATGTTTAGTTATTATTGACATATAAGTAATATCTGATATTTATCAACGGCTTCCTCTAGCGTTAAGCATATGATGTATATCAACAGAACACTTCCTTTTATGAAAATATGCCACTGATAGGAATGACAAAAGAGATGCTGAAATACAATAGTGAAACTGAAGTTGGTTTAGGGGCAGTTTTATCAAGCCAAGGAAATGAAATAGGCAAAATGCTAACAGTCTACCAAGTCTGTCTAAAGAAATGAAATAACCTGATCAATTATAGCAAGTGTTTTCCCAGCCACCACAGGAATAAATTTCTTATCAACTTGATCGAAAACTTTGGAGTCCTCCAGAGAGCTCCTATCAATCAGTTTAGGAACTAAGGAATCACCACATAGGTGAAAGACGTCAAAAGATATGTCGAGTACAGTATTCTGAGTTTCATTACAACCAAAGGTTCCACCCTGACGCTAGATACAGAACAAAAATTTGATCAAGTTAGATGGTTGTACAAATAATTAATATAATTTGTTGGGGTGTAAAGTACTTAACCACAGTTGGTGAAGTGCAACTCCTCCATTTCCTCGAAGAACCATTATGTAATTCTTGCGAATCCCCATCTGAAAAGAGAGGAATCAGATTACTACTGCTAAGCATGCCAAGAAGGAGATTCGTCCTAAAGGCGTCTTTTTTTGACGAATCTGTCTGATTAATTTTCGTGGTCAAGGAGCAGAAAATCATACATGGGAAGCGTTAAATTCAAAGAAGTCTCACAGGTGACACTTATTAATTAAACCGTTTTCGGACTGGGAAGAAACTCACGATCATCAGACTTTGTTTCCACCATGTTCTTCATTGATTTAGCACTCCTCCCCATGATGACTTTTGGCGTCATTTCAGAACATGTGCTGCCATAAAGAGAAGATAAACTGTAAAATGCATTTGTTAACATGATGATTTCAAATATCATTAATAAACCTGCTCATCAAATCAAACATGATGAAGAATTGACACTGTGGATAAGAAAAGAGGAATCTAACCTCTCAACTAATTCACAATCCATGGCCAATCTTTCTTTTGGAGACTGTGGACGCTGCAGAAATGGTTTTTTCAAGCACATTGGGTTCCCTGCCACCAAATGAAAATAAGCGTTGTTCTCGCTGCTTCATTCAGTGCAATGAATATAATATTCCTTTAAATACTTTAAATATTAAAATTTGAATTAACGAACAAATTTATTTATGATCCAACCTCTCAAGGAAAATGATCGATCGGGATTACAGAGATCTCCTTTTGTGGACATCAGGGAGGAAGAATCAGTCAGATCCAAGTATCTCTGCTTCCTTTTGTGAAATGGTGGAGCTGAATGACTTCTCACAGAGTTTCTCGTGTTAACCAAGGATCGCCACTTGCTTTCATAAGGTATTCCACATTCGTGTTTTGCATGTTGAAAGTCGGATAACGAATGTGCTGAACAGTATTTGGGACTTTGCTTGCCATAAGGAGGCAAAGGTGACAAGTCTAATTTAGTAGGTCCTTTGAGTGGTGTTGAACAAATGAGATTCTGGACAGAAGGAAATTCACCAATTTGCATGGCATCGTAACTGGGACTCCTATTATCCAGCAATGAGTTTGCAAAGGAATAATGCTGCAGCCAACTCTCTTCTGCACTGGAACTGGGATATTTCAAATCTTCATCCTCTCTCCAAATCAAATGTTTATTACTACTATCTTCACGAAGGCCAAAATCACCTCCACTTAGACTTTCATGGATAAAAGCTTTTTCCTTCACTGGCGACCTTTTAGATGTGAGAAACCGAAGCCTCAAACTCTGATCCACCCCTTGTACAGAGGACTCAGGAAGGAAATTCTGTAAGAATGAAGACGACGTTACCGAGTTTCCAGTAAAGAAAATGGATCCACCATTAATTTCACCATCTGTGATCGGAGAAATGCTAAATGGGAGAGACCCATCAAATTTCAGTTCTTCACAAGCAGAGATATCAGTTTTATATTCTGTTATATCAACACCGTCAAACCGTTTTGTTTTCATTACGATGTCATCATCTCCAAATTCAAATATTTGATCGCTTTCGGGTCTGCTATCCCCATGAAGCCAGTTTCTTTCGTGAGAGCAACTCCGTAGAAATGATTTTCTTGGGTGCTGAACGATTTGTACGTCACAATCAAACTCGTGAAGTTCTCCAACAGTTGATAGCATATTCGTGTATGCTGGAGATAGTATGCAATCTACGTCCTTGGCAAACATGCATGCCTGTCAAAGGGAATACATTACATTATAAGGCAGGATATGACTTCTAGTTTCATTAAATGGAATTACATTACAGCCAGCAAAAAACCCATGATACGGGCTTACACAGTTGATATCAGAAAGTAAACCTACCTCATTCAGAAGCTTTTTGAGCGTGCAGAATTTTTTGAAGGCTGTTCGTATGAAAATAAAGTCTCATCCAAATCTGAGGCGTCATCGCAATTTCTGGACGGATTCTTCAATTCTGGGGAGGGGAGAACTACAGAGGTCCGTGGCATCCTGGGCCTCTTTTTCATATTTTCATAGACATCCACCATATCTTTCCCAGAGTTTAAAGAACCTGCAAGCCAATTGAAAACAAATCGCAACGGATTAGAGTTGCGTATAAAAAAAGTTCAACAGAGCTGACCTGTTCACATGTTCCAAGTGCGAGAAGGGGCAATAAACAATACTCACCATAAACCAACTTTGGAAACCTTATTATACTGCACAAGGAATTTCAAAGTCTAATGATGAACATCAACGATGCTATTAAAGGAATTACGAAGATAATGAGTGTGACGAATATCAATATCAGTTTACTGTTAATACTATTGAAAATCAAATAGTATTATTGGCCCCACAAATGTTTGCAGATGCAGCAAGTTTTGCAAAGAGGATGTGAAACAAAGATACGCATTCATAAGTTTAGTTGTCCATTACCACAAGTTATGTTCTCAGTCCAAGTGCAGATAACTCCCGTCTCGATCAATGAAAGTATAGGAACCCAATCCTGGTACACAAAAGCAATGAAAAAAACATATGAGAATAGGAACTATCTAATTGGGCGCGGAATTGCCAACTTAACCACAATTTCGTCAACTTAATACTAACAAAGAATGTGTCAGTATTAGCCACTCCATTACACCGAACGTCAGTAGAGATCTCACAAAAACTTGAAAAGCATACTAGAAACTGAAGAAAACTTGGTTAAGTTATAAACTGAGAGACTGCCAGAACAGAGTAAAATAAGTCATAACACGTTTGCAAATGAACCAGTTTGCATTCAAGTGGATTGTTATAGCTAGATACTAATGACATAGCTATCTAACTATTACATGTTTGGAGAATACTTTATATAAATTTCTAGCTAGATTCGTACCATGCCAAAGAGTTAATTGAGTAAAATGAAACATCACCTTAAATTCCACGGAGGTCCTCGATCGCTCTGTGTAAGTTATATCATAATAAAATTTTGGGCAAGTCAGGTTTAGAATATATGTTGGACCCAAACCTAATTTCTTTTGTTTCTCATAACGAAGATTAGTGGACGGCATGTCATCAAACTTAGCAGCCAGCTGGTTCACTAGTTTATGTATATGTCCCACACAGATAAACCTCGAGTTTATGTCTGCATATTTATTAAGAAAACTTACACACAGATGTCCTGAATATTGAACATTATCTACCCAATAACAAAAACAACAGAACAAAGAGATTGTGGATACAAAAATACTGGAGTTCCTGTACGAGCAATGCATTAGATAATTGAAACTGTCAGGTATATTACACCATCAAAAGTTAAAAGACGCACCTCACCTTTAGAGGGAGAGTTTGGCGAGGACCAGAAATATACCCAGAAAGCTTCAATTCACCATCAGATACATTCAACTTGTGGAGAGTACTGGAATATTCAATCCCAAAATTACTCGAAAGTAGTAACAATGGAGAAGGTGAAGGTTCAGTTCCAAGCAACTCATCTCCACTGCATTGCAAGAACAATATGATAAAAGAAATATATGTATATAATGGCAATACCATATAAATAAGGTGCAGAGGACAATACCTCTCCACATCAAATACTTTGAAGGAAACATTCATGTGAACAAGGGCAATTCTCAGCACACTCTTTTTGATCAAATCCAAAACTTTCTTGGGGCTAGCATTGAGACACAGACACCAAAACCTTATCAGGCAAAAACCTAGCATACAAGGCATGCGTAAATAAAATTTCCAAAAGATAGATTTTCATAGCCAAACATACCCGGATTTTAACTGCTTCTGCCGAACTGGTTGATTGTAAAATATATCACGGACACTCACTACAATTAATATTGCAATGAAATACAGAGACAGTGAGCATAGGCAGTTGACCACGCTTACAAACAGTGATAGACTTTAACCCACAGCCAGATGTTCTGGAAATTTAACAAGATGATAAGCAATTTGAAAAAAACCTGTAGTGCCAACATTTTGCTCGTCGTCACAGATTCCAAGATACAAACATTTGCAATTCTGCAATAAAAATAAGAATACCTAAAGCACAAGACTACTGCAACTAAAAAGCAGACCAAATCCTAAAGAAAAGTAGATGAAGTTCATACCTTTAATATTTTTCTGTACCCGTTTGTCTTCCCTCGTGCTTTTGTCATAATCTCTAATAACGAAACACCAGAAATTGACAGCAATGAGTCTCCATGGAACTCGGCATTTTCGCTAATAGAATCCAATGCGGCTAGGTGATCTAATTTTGATGTTGCTGCGCGAAGAAAAGATAAAAGAATTCAAAATACAGATGTCAGACACCAACTGAAAAAGGGCATGAAAATTAACTCCTTTGGTCTAGATCAGTGAAACTCACTGATATTATCAATAATACCACTTGTCGTAAACGCATATGAATTGAATCTCATACTTTCTCCTGTCAAGAGGTAAGTGTGAGTGTGTGACTTCTATGATGTCTGCTTAACATTGAACGTGAATCACTTTAATAAGTGTTGGAACCAAGAAGATACAAAGAACCTTCTTCTTACAGTTATGATTGCAGATGCACTCTGACCACATTGTCAATGATTTTCTAACAAAGTTATAGCTTGCCAAAAAAGTTGCTAACTCACTCTTACAACACAACAATTAATGGCATGAATCTAAAAATGCTGAAGTCCGTTACAGAAACTATCAGCTACGATTTTTATTTCAAATTCAATAATCCAAATATATCGCTTAAAACTGATCCTTCGCTCTTGGAGTTAAAGGCCAACTTTGTTGGCTGGTGTGAATTAGACAGGTACGAAAGATTATTATAGAATTACCGTAGCGCTCTCCAAGCAGCATCAATCCATCCCTCGTTATACCAGATCCTACAATATGAGATAATGTTTCAATCCCGAAATGATGACCAATATACAAAAGTAAGGTCACCATCAGATGAAGTACGGTTTCGGAAAAATGTAAAGCCTCACCCACTTCAAACTTTTCCCGACAAGAAGGCATAAACAATAAATAATTATCAAAAGAGAAATCTATTGAAGTCCATCTCGCTACGCTTACCAAACAAGAATACACAAAAGTCCTAACCAAAAAACTATAGACGACCATACACAAATACCTTTTGACCACATAATGAAACAGAAATGGCGTCATGAACAGAAAGTAGGCTTACCATTATCTACCACCTTGACATAGGAGCTGCTGATGCCAATTGCCACAGTGACCTAGTGGAACATTGAGCGAGTATTATGAAAGGAAAAAATCTGAATCATAAAGTCTTACAATTGCATGCATAAAAATTTGTAAAACTTGAGATTTTAAGACCCAAACACTCTCTCGCACTGACATTCTCAGAGACTTGATATAAGCGTCATCTTTAAACCCCAGTGACTATTATTCATACAAGGACCAAACAAAACAAGGACATTATTTTAAAACTACTACTATCCAAGCTGAAAAATCACATAAACCACTATCAACCAACTCTAGCCCAACAGCTTCCCCACACGTGTTCTTCTCAACCAATTTTATAGATTACCAAAATTGAAAATACACTACTAAAACTTCTCTTATTAGTCAAATGCATATAGAGAATTGAAGGTAAAAAGGAAAAGAAAAAAAAGTTCGAGCTGTTTTGTACTAGAAATAGCAGGACGACTCTTGTCACGTAATTACAACTGTCTCATAAATCAACCAACCACAAATACCTTTGTAGCACCTGCGTCGAGGCTGTTATAAACAAGCTCCTCAACAATCGCCGTCAAATCACGCATTACCACACCCGAACGAATCGAATTACGAGTACCGTCCGGCAAATGATGGATCCTCGTCATCTGACAATACAACAGTTAATGCATAAAATTAAGCAGAGAAATCTGAAAATATGAATTACCAGTCAGGGGAGTAAGTACTTGCCACATTTGGTTCGACTTCTCACATAAATACAGAAAATCCAGTCACATGCATGATTGAGACAAGTAGAAAAGGATGAGGACAAACGAATTAACTGTGCTGAAGCTAATCGACAAACGATCGGAGACTCTTAGCGGAGACGATTCGCGGCCTCGTTTATCTTCTATCTTAACTTTCGAAGTCCGGAAAAAGGCGGTGGAAGAATGGTTTGGGAATTGGAACAGAGAGAAAATGAGAATGGCAAAACTAATTGAATTTTTACGATTACAAAATTAATCAACTTTTTAATTCGAACTATTTTTATTTTCGTTTTAACCACAAAAATACTTCAAATTATAAATTTTCACACATTAGAGTCTGAAGAAGATACTCGTATTTTGGTAACTCTGACTTGTTATCTTCAAATAGCACAACACTTATTTATATCTAAATTTTTACCCCAACCTATTTTAGTTCAAATATATTAAAATTATGTTACTTAAAGAAATAATAAAAAAAATGGCGTGACCTACCCTCCCATGCGTTCGATCAACTTATTCCCTTGTTGGCTCATAACAACAGAATTCCTTCTACACCTATATTAAGCAAAAATATTGATTAACCAATATACTAAATAAAAATAAATTAAAAGAAAAATAAATAAATAGCATGGTGTGGTCAGCTACATATGCAGAAGACGTAGACAAATTTGATATTTTTAATTAGTATATTGGTTTATCAATATTTTTGCTTAATATAGTTGTAGAAGGAATTCTATTGTGTTTCTATGAGCCAAGGCAAGGGAATAAGTTGATCGATCATATTCATAGATATCGAATTCACGTGGGAGGTGTAGGTCACGCCAAGTAATTTTATTTTTGTTTTGATTATTTCATTAAGTAATATATTTTAATATATTTGAGTTCACATAAGTTGAGTAACATTTAAGTACTAACAAGTGTTGTGCGATTGAAAATAACAATAGTGAAAATTTATAATTGTAAGTATTTTCGTGGTAAAATGAAAATAATAGTTATAACTATAATTAAAAAATTTTATTAGTTTTGTAATAGGTTTAAGCACCTTAGGAGACTTTTTACTGAGAAAATCTTTTCCACGATCAAGCCAACTAACGCATTTGCCCGCGCAGAAATTCATCTTCCCTGCCAGGTTCAACCCAAAGGGGTTCCTAAAACTCCGCCAAGGAAGACAATAGCCAAAAAGGTTAAGTCTGCTACAAAGGCAAAACTCAAATCAACTTCTCCAAAGTTTGTTTGGGTACCTAAAGCTCCCACTAGTGAAAGTTTAGGAACCAAACCTGAACCAATAATTAAATCTTCTAATACGTGAGGACCCATTCAAAATGGGTATCTAAAGCTCTCTAAATTGTTTTTGCAGATCCATCATGTGTGGTACCCCGACTCTAGTTGCTCCACACACATGACGGGAAATCAAGAACTGTTGAGCAACTACCAAGAGCGACTAAATGGAAAAGTCTGATTCGAACGACGACTAAGCTCCAATTCTTGGATTTGGAGACATTATTCTGGACAATCTGACCATCAAGGATGTCTCTTATGTCGAAGGTCTCCGTCATAACTTGTTCAGCATAGGCCAACTCTGCGCAAAAGGTTCCAGGTGGTCTTCCTTGCTGATCGGTGCAGAATTTTGGACAGTCACGATCAAGAACTTCACCAAGGTTTCAGGAAGTCTAATCTTTACACGATCAATCTAACATCCGTACGACCTTCGATTGCTGTCTGCCTCATTTCACAGACAACTATTCAGAGGAACAGCTTATGGCATCAAAGTGTGTCTCATCTGAACCTCAAAGCTCTTTAGCGACTTTCTACGAAAAAGTTGGTTCACAGTCTACCAACAATCCTGGCAACACAAGAGCGCAATTGTTCGGCTTGTCAGCTTAGAAAAATAAAGTGAGCTACTCACCACATCAAATGTGTTACATCCACGTTCCGCCCCTTGGAATTACTACACATGGATCTCTGTGGACCGATGCGGACTCAGAGTATCAACGGATGAAAGTACGTGCTGGTTATAGTGGATGACTACTCACGCTACACATGGACAAAATTCCTCCGAACAAAAGATAAGGCAGGAAACTTGATTAGCAACTTTGTTAATACGATTCTCAGCCGCAAAGACACCTCAACAAAATGGTGTAGTGTAGAGGAAGAACCGAACTATAGTGGAAGCCACGCATACGATGCTATCCACTTCGGCCTCCCACACTTCCTTTGGCTAATGCAGTTAATACCGCCTGTTTCACTCAGAACAGGACGATCATTCACAAGCTTTTTGACAAGACTCCGTACGAGATCATCAATAGAAGAATTCCAAATATATCCTTCTTCAGGTTTTCGGATGCAAGTGCTTTGTGGCAAACGATCGAGAGCAACATGCCAAGTTCAACCCTAAAGCATTCGAAGCCACTTTCATTGGATATTCCTCAACATCTAAGGCGTACCGAGTATACATCAAGTCCACCCGATCAACTATAGAAAGCTACAACGTCACTTTCCACGAGATGGCTCCTGAGCACATCAGTTCAGGACCCGTGCCTAACCGCACGGCTTCTGAACATGACAGTTCAGAAACCGTGCTTACTGGTGTGTTGGCACAGAACCAATAGAGACCGCCAACAACAGGAAACTCTTCATCAGAAGAGGACATGAGAATAGCTCTAGAAGACTTGGATTCGCTTATTGAGCATTTATATGTTGGTGGGCCCGATTAATTGACGCCGCCCCCGAACAGCGCCACGTGGCGATAGCGGAAGCGCGTTTTGAACCGAGCGGCGTAGGGTGCCGAATTTTCGATTTTCAACATCTAAATTCGACCTAGCGCCCTTCGGCTTCTCCCGAGGGCTCAAGATACTGCCCTGACCCTCAGGAGACCACGTCTAATTCGTATTTCTCAAATTCGAATTTAGTACAACTTTATTCGAATTAATAATTTCGTTCCAAACTAGTTCGAACAAAGCGGCAGCCGACAGTGTTTCGACTATTTGGCGACCGAAACGATTTCCGATCGATACCAACTTTTCCAGATTGATTCTACACTTCCCAGCGATCGTAACGAGGGGTCTTTCGAATCATTCCGATACGTTTGGTATTTTTCATAAAATCAAATCAGTAGTTTCGAATTATCAATTCGACTAAAGCGGCAGTCTGCCGTCTTTCGACAGTTTAAAACCGAATGATTTCCGATAAATACCAAATTTTCCAGATTGATTCTACATTCCAAACGATCGTAACGAGGGGTCTTCGAATGCATTCCGATATCGTTTGGTATTTTTCGCAAAACCAAATCAGTAAGGTTCGAAATATACCGTCGATGAACGTGATTTCACCTCGGATGGT
>JAPQWV010002206.1:0-61371 GCA_027422505.1 Craterostigma plantagineum
TGTAATTAATGGCAAGAGGAACACACTTGTATACTAAAGTGCGCATGTATTTAAGTCGACAGACTAAAAGGCTAGAGGAACCAACGGCGCAGAGACAACTTGTATATGTAATAAGTCGACATATCCAAAGATAAATGCCAAGGAAGAGTGCATTCACTTGCAGAACGTGATCTAGCTGAGTTTCTCTGAAGGTTCCTCAGTTTCTCGGCTCCTTCAGAGCATAAGGTGTAGGATACCCACCTTTCTCTGGAGGCATCGACAATATGCATTGCTGCGCTTAATTCATCTAAAAATGAAAGGACATTGGCCAGAAATTGAGATATTTACGTATAAAACAGCGCACCTGCTATCCTCATCGCGGGATCAAAGCTTTGAGTGAGCTAGGAGTATGGTCGGGACATAAAGAATTTAGAATGAAACATTTGCTAAAATTTCCACAAACAGTTCATATTTTCCGTGTTCCGACTTGAAATCAAAATTTTGAACAATAGAGTAATAGTAAAGAGCAATACTAGATAATTTAAATCTTGTTTCGCCAAGAACCTCCTCACTACTCGTCGGTCATTGTCGGCCACATCATAAGTTCTTCTTTTCCCCTTCTATATTTAGCAGAGAATTGCGCAGCAATTGGATCAGATAACATAGATAAATCGAACATTGCTGACATTCCACAAAGCTGTTTGAAGTTCTTGACACGAAAAACGCTTCAAGCTCCATAAATAAGTTCGACGATTTGACTTAACGTATTGGGTCGAGAGCTGATGTTGCAGAACTCAACTTTTTATAAACGAATGAGATTGATTCTAACGTTTCGAAAAAAAGAACACTATAACGGTCTTACATTGAGAAACCGATTGCAACAGAATTAGGTTGAGAGAAAGGAAAGTCGAGCAAGTTCAAGATTACTCCAATCACTACAAAGAAATTCCATTCAAAGCCCAAAATCTAATACGAGCTTTTATCAACGTATGAGTTGTTTACCTACACGCCATTATTAGCATCGACTTCCCAACTAAGCGCCAAGATCAAACTCTGCTCCTACGCTTCATGCGTCGGATATCCAGCCGATCCACATCAACCAAAGGAGTCATCGTATCGTCCCTTATTCTCTTAATATTAGGACTAACCAATCCCCGATGCCTGAAACCATACAAGTCCAAGACTTGGTTATCAGCAAAGTTGAAAGCCCTCTCCATACTCATCAAACACTTCTTGACCGAGTATCCCATAACTCCCACACGGCTTACAACCCACAAAAGCGTCACGAAGGCCACCTTTCGTCGCCAATCCAGGAGATACTTCTCAATCATCTCCTCATAACGTTCCACCAACCCTCCCAAAACCCGTGAAGATAGTACGCATTCTCAACAAAGACTTTATTCATCCATTTTTCCTTGTCCTTAACCAATATGTATATCAGCGCAGACTGATCATCACTTCGAAAGCGGTCGACCCTTCAGCTCCGCGGTCAGAATCTTTCCCGCCTCTTCTCTGATTGGTCCCTTGGGACCCATCGGGGCCCACGCGTCGAGCAAATCCAGCGTCCATTGGCAGTTCCTCAATAAAAACTGCCCGTGTTCAATGCTATCCAAGATTTTGTTCGTATAAGAGGTCCATATATCCATGGATCACCAAGTTGTGGTTTTCATACTTCGATAAGGGAATCTCAAACGCCATATCTGTGAACAATGCGTCGCTGTCCATCCACCAAATCCACTCGACTTCAGGGTGAGAGAGCATCAATCGCCTGATTAACGGTAATTTTGCCCAATACCCAGCCAACTCCTTGTCCAAATGGGCCATGTGTGCATGATCTCATATCCCATGAATACGGCAGTAATCCACCTTGTTCTTCAACGATTTCAGCACGTAATGATCCCCGATGCATTGTCGCACGGATTTGGGGGCGAACCAGTCACGAGCATAACCCTAGGTCTGCCATCGCCGAGGTAATTTGGGAAATTTGGGTGCTGCTCCAGCCACAGCTTACGATCCTCGTCCCACGTGTCGATCCTAGGACCCAGCTCGAGGTGGGCGTTTCTGCTCAAGAACGCCGGTTCGCGCCGGTCTGAGTCGCCGTCGGACCGTATCTCGGCTAAGACCCTCTTCGTCTCCTCGATCAGGTGGTGGTCCTCGCGCCGGCGTCGGTGGAGCTGAGGGTGCCAATTTCGACGGTGCCGCGAAAGACGAGGAGGAGCGTGACGACGCCGCAGAGGAACGTCATCATCACGTTCTTGAAGGTCTTCTTGGCCTCGCGGCCGCGCTGGAGGAGAGTATTACGGTCTCTGTCGCGGACGCCTCCGCCACCTCCGACCCGCTGGTCGCCGTCGCCGGGACGGTTGCTGAACCGACGAGCGCTCGCTTCTGAGGCGTAAACAAATTCCATGAGGCCATTCTTCGCTGGGTTTTAGAACGCCGATCGTCGATGGTGGGGGTTTCTGCCTTAATTCTCAGCTGTGATGAGATTAAGAAGGTGATTAGTTTGGTAAATGACTCTGTCTAAATTCCACGTGTTAATAATATTATCATTTTAACACGTTGGAATATTTGTTTCTTTCTTCTCTTCTCTTTCCGATTGGTAGACAGTGGATACTATTTTCATGTAGGACTCTTTGTTACAGCTAAAATGATCGAATATTCAAATTATTTTCAAGTTATTTTATCTGAAAATTAATCGAATATCCAATCTGTTTCATATTCAGATATTCTCGATATATATTTGAAATTGACAAATACATTCAATTCAACCAAAAATTAGAAAGGTAGGAACTCAACGAACTAATTTCATAACTTGCCCCTCTAGGGTGTTTTGGTTTGCGAAAAAACATGTTTTATACGTTTTCCACCATTTGATGAAAAATTAGTTTTCTCTAATTCAAATTAGTTATATATTCTTTTTGTTTTTCTTTACACATATTTCTTCAATCAACCAAACATAAAATTTAGCTTTCCCTTTCATTTCATTTTTTAATTTTCTGCTAAATTTTGTAAACCAAACACAACCTTAGGCCTTCCTCAATGCTAGGTTTTTTGATGGGTAGAGAAGAGAAAAAACCTTAGAGGTTTTTTGCATTGTGAGGTGTTGTAGGTTTTTTGAGAGGTTTAGTAGAATAAACCTGGGTTTTTTTTGAGTGTGTGCCAGCTTTTAATAGATATTTATAAAAGAATATGAGAAAATAGATATTAGAAATAAATTAATATATAAATAATACAATATGTGATGTGATGGTTTTTTAATACTTTATCTTATATTAATATTTGTTTATTAGTATTTATTAATTTTTTTATTTTTTGCGAATAAAATTTTATTGTGTTAAAAATGTTTATTTCTTTTATATTTGAAATAAATAATAATATTTTTTATTATGTAAACATTTTTTTATTAAATATAAAAAATTAAATAGTATGACATATAATAAAGGGTAATTAAATAAAATTAAATGAAATTAAAGAGGGTCCCCAAAAAACCTACTTTTTGGGTTTTGTGGATGTGGAGAAATTTTTGGAGGTAGAGGTTTTTTACTTTTGAGGTGGCGCTGACGTGACACACAAAAAATCTACTTTTTGGATTTAGCATTGAGGAAGGCTTTAAGGATAGATAAAAGGGTTAAGCTGCCCATATATTTTATTTTCCAATTCAATCTCAAGCTATAAAAATACACAAAGTGAAGCCATACACAAACACACATAAAAAGCAAAGCTTTAAGAAACTTTCTTGATTTTGTGCTCTTTCCATTCTTCAATCTCAACATCAACCTTAGCTTTCACTCTATCACGAAACCAGGGTACGGCTCATAGCCAAACGCCGATTGAAGAGCCTACATATTACATACGTAAGAAATCATTGCCTTTTCACATCGTTCGTCACAATTATCCATGATTTTGCGAAGTCGATTTTAGAGGAATTTTAGTTTGCGATAAAACGTGTATTCGTATACCTCAAGGAGTACGAAGAATGGCGCCATAAGGAACGCCTGGGCTAGGTTTTCCAATACGCTGGCGCTCGTTTCTTGCAAGATATTGTGGGAATATGTCATAATTGAGAGAGAGAGAGAGAGAGAGAGATTAGATACTCGACTCATTTAAACGAACCTCAAAAACGCCGTGGCCTATGAATTGGAAAGTCCAGCAAAGTAACTGAGATGCAAGAACGACCTACCGCGAAATAAAATGGCCATGAGCATACTTTAAAAAACCTCATATTAGAGCAAGAAATAATGTTTCTTATGCTATTGGGAGAATGACAATACTCATAGCAGTGCAAAATTAGTTGAATGAAATAGGCATATGCTAAATGATTCGTACGAAAAGGCTACTTCAGTTCAGATATGAGATTCATGTATTTCTTGATCCATCACTATAGTTTCAGAGAAAGAAAGACTAACTTTGAACGCTATATGAGACCAAGAACTTGTAATAACTCGACAGATTCATTCCATATTCTTACAAACATAATCGATCAATAGAAAACAAGATAATATAAGTAAACTGTCAATCACATTACAGCAAAGCAAGACGAACCCTTAACCAATAAAGCAATACATCAACACATAAAAAGGATAAAAGAGCCCTAAATCACCTAAATGAGACCAAGAACATGTAATAACTCGAAGGCCCACAATGAGATTCGTCTTTCAACATCCTACATAGATGATTCTGGCCGCATTCTTAAACTTTCCATTTTCTAACAACATAATCAATCAATACAAACCTAAAAATAAGAGATAAGTAAATTGCCAAAGATAAAAGCAAAAAGAACCCTTAAAGGATGAAAGACACCTAAATCTCTTTACCTTCCAAGCCAAGGAGAATCCAATTCTATGGGCAAGAGCACTGCTACAAACCAGCAGATTATGAACAAGAAAGCGCCCAAGTGCCAGCTTTTCTATCCAAGCTTATGTAATATAGAGCGTAGAACAAAGCAGCGAAGAACCCAAAATTCAAAACCAAGAACTTACAGCCCAATAGCTCGAATGGACCTTCGCCGATCAAAGGGGGCGTGAAATAGAAGAGAACCATGAATGAGAGGCAATCGGCCATACGAAGATTGTGTGTATGAGTATATTCAATGGGTTGCTGTGATAAGCTCCATAGAAGGCGAATTGCTCTTCTAAATCGAATAATCCCATGTCCTTTTGATCCCTTTTTGTGCTTTTATTTGAGGTTTTTCAATGGGGGTTTTTGCTGGGTAGAATGTAGAATCGAAGAAGTGGTAAATGTTGATGAAAATTATTGGAAGAAGAGCTTAGCTGAAATGGTTCGTCGTAGCGTACTCGTCGTCATATATGGTTAAGCATTTCTTTGGTTTTGTCTCCAATTTTTTGTCTACATCTCTCCCCTTATTCCAAGTAAGCAAAAACAAAAAAAGAAAAAAGAAATAAATAAATAGTCTCTTCCTAATTACTACACTCACTAAAATCATTTTGAAACGAAAGCTCATTAGCTATGATAAAACTAATGAAATGAAACATCATAACGTTTATCCATAAACAAGTTTATAAGCATCACAAGTGAAGTAATATGTAATCGAGCCCGCGTGGGTACAAAAATAACATAAACCTCTATAAATTAATAACATTCGGATGATTAAATTTATTAATTTACAAAGATATATCGAATATTAATATTTGTTAATTAAAAGAAAAGATAAAAAATTCAGCTTTAATATTCGTATATTTTTTTTTAAAATCTTTGCTACAAGTAAAAAAGTTAGGGATGAAATACAATTCGATTTAAATTATAATGAACTAGCAATAGATTCATTTTAACAACTCAGTGCAATATTTATGAATTATTACTTAGATTTTTAGTGTCGCCAAATATTTCTAAAAGGATCCGAAAAATATTTCTTATTTTTAACAATTTTGTGATTTTTGGGAAAGATCCAAAAGATTTTATTATTTTAGAATGTTTATTGATTTATATTGTTTTACCGTGTGTGCTTCAATTTGTTGTTTTCACGTAAAACACGGGAAAAAAATTATTTAATGATAATGCCATTGCGCTAATACTTTGAACACGCCGTCAGTAAAAGCCCATTAAAGAACAAAGTTCATTAACAAAATATGAAGAAGCCCAATTAATAATAAAATTGGACAAATAAGGAAATAGGGTAAATGTAAAAATAAAAAATTAAAACATATTGGCCCATACAGGTCTCGACCTGTGACCTTCGCGTTATTAGCACGACGCTCTAACCAACTGAGCTATAGCCAATTTATGCTAATAACGAAAACTCTTAATTAACTTTGAATAAGTCTATTTTGGTGGCTGCAAATGATCAGCTTATCCACAAAAACGAAAAAAAAAAAACCGACAATCTGCTTCAAAGAACACACATTGAACTGAAGCAGCAATTTGAAGAAAAATGGCTGCTAAAACGATCACCACCTTCACACTCCTCAGTTCTTTCAAAGAAGAAGAACGCCGCCGTCATCCTGGGACTAACCTTAAATCCACCGTTCGTCGGCGACACCGCCGCCGTCGAATCGGCTTCGAACCCTCCAAACCCCGCGAATCGTTACGGCGAACGCCTTGCCCGACTGGCCGCTGATGGCCGTGCTCGTCGAGGGAGACCAACGACCCACAAATCGATATGGCACCTAAGCGACGAAGCAATGAAGAGCGTCTGTGAGTTTTTTTTTTTTTTTTTTTCCTTTTTCAATTTAATTTATTAACCTCTTTATTGGAATTTTTCTAATGCGATGAATAATGCTCTTTCTTATCTTCCCTGAAATAGATACGTTTTACATAATGTTCACTTGCTGGGTTGTTGCTTCTTCGGCGCAACAAAGGTTAGTTTTCTACACTACGAATCGTTCTTATCTTAGCTTCTGTGTAATAATTAACTGATTCAAACACCGTTTCGAATGTGATTGATTGATTGATTCAGGATCCTTACTATGATTCTGAAGCTTATAGAGGTGATGGAGGCGATGGCAGTGGGCATTGGGTTTACCGACAAGGTTTTCTTGAATTTCTTTAGTTTTTTACACACACCACACACACACACACACACATAACTTGTTTTGTGGAAAATTCACAGCAAGAAGATATAGAAGAATCATCGAGGGCAGAGCTATGGCGTGAAGAGTTGATCGATGAGATTGAGAAGAAGGTTGGTGGGCTCAGAGAATTGAAGAAGCTGGGCAAGAAAGAAGAGCAACTTGTCAAATGATGATCTGTGTGTATGTATTAATGTTTGTGTATGTAATGATGCTCGTCATTTCTGCTAAACAACTGTACTGATTTCAAAGCTTAATAATCTCCTCATTGACCATTTGAAAATTGGCGCCGTAAGTTCGCAATTCACTCTTCTTTCGTGGGTGTGTGTGAATTCAATCAAGAAACGAGTTCTTGGTCGTGATCGAAATCCAAATTCAGCGAAGAAAAGAAGAAAGACAGAGAACGATATAACGTGGTTCGGCCTCGACTTTTGGTCTACACCCAAGGACCAACTAGAGCGTTTTATTCCAAACCGAAAGAAGGGATTACAAGAATGATACTTTCTCTCCAACTTTCTAGTCACACGCTAAATCTCTCTCTACAGAAAGCTACAACCGCTCAAAGACCGCTACTTCGAACTCAGAGTTCTGATATATATATATAGCTTCAGGAAATCACTATAACAGCCCTGCATTGCATGCTTGTACCACGTGCAGAAAAACTTGTACCTCACGCAACTTCCCGCTTATAAAAAACGTGTAGCAACTTTATAAGTGAAACTGCAACTCTTAATCTGAGCCATCCGATCATTAGCGCCAAGATCAAAGGTCTGCATTTAACTGAATCAAACTTAGAAAATTTCCAGCTTTGTTTAAGTCTTAACAAGCCATGATGATCTTTCAGTTTGCTTCGATTCCTTCATTCTTGATTTGCAGAGTTTTAAGCTCACAATCTTCAACAGACCATTGTATATGTCAATGTGTTCGTTTGATTTTGAAATAGCTGCCCATTTGTTGCAATGGGTTGAAAATTAGTGCTCAGCACAAAGTTACCCATTTTTATTTAAAACGAAAGAATCTTTATGTCACACATCGATTAATTGAACATAGTTTGACTATTATATTATTTTAACGATTACCAATTAATTATAGGATGAAACTCATCAATCTTATTTGGGCCACAACTCTTTTATGTGGGCCTAATAAGGCCTAAATTACGAAATTTCGGACATCTATTTTCCACTTCGAATCTAGAAAAGAGCAAAACTTCCTCCTTTACATCTTTGACATATATGTAAACGGCTCCTGTTTCTATGCATTTGTTAAAATACCAAATCCCATGAACTCTAGCTTCATTGATGGCCTTAAGCTACTATTGGGCCAAAAGTTTATTAATTTTGGGCAATCTCTAGCCCATAGGGCCATTGGCTTTCGTATAAGCCCACACATATTATGTATATATATATAGCTCGAATTCACAGTAAGTAACCCCACATAATCCTTAAAACCAACAGCATCGAAGGAATAGATTTATGGATATGCCAACGCGGATAAAGAGATAAGAGAAGATACACCTCCACAAATCACAGCCGTCCGATTCCAAAGATCTCGAGATCCAACGGTCGAATCTCAGCTCCAAACAAGCGCCACAAGTTTAACTCTCAACTCCATTACAAATAATAAAAAAAAGACTCGTCTTTTCAGTTCATCAGTTTCGGCGAAGCTAAAAAATGGCCGCCGTCGCCACGCACGCCTCCGTCGCCGTCTTCCGTCCGTCGACCCGGTTCTTGACCGGTTCGTCCGGTAAGCTCAACCGACAGGTGGCGGTCAAATCAGTCCCCACTAACTTACAACAGCCCTTCGCAGTAAAAGCCAAGAAAGGCGAATGGCTGCCCGGGGCAGCCCTCGCCGGCGTATCTCAACGGAAGCCTTCCCGGCGACAATGGGTTCGACCCGCTGGGCCTCGCCGAGGACCCGGAAAATCTGAAGTGGTTCGTACAAGCCGAGCTCGTCAACGGCCGGTGGGCGATGCTGGGAGTCGCCGAATGCTCCTCCCTGAAGTATTCACCTCCGCCGGAATCATCGACGTGCCCAAGTGGTACGACGCCGGAAAATCCGAGTACTTCGCCTCCTCCTCGACACTCTTCGTCGTCGAGTTCATACTCTTCCACTACGTCGAAATCAGGCGGTGGCAGGACATTAAAAACCCAGGCAGCGTAAATCAAGATCCTATTTTTAAGAGCTACAGTTTGCCGCCGAACGAAGTGGGCTATCCCGGCGGAATTTTCAACCCCTTTGAACTTTGCGCCGACGGTGGAAGCAAAGGAGAAGGAGCTTGCAAACGGTGAGCCGTCTATTTCGCCTCTAATAATATATCAGTGAATTGGGTTGAAAATTTCTTGATCTAGGGTTTGTTTATTTTTGTTATTACAGGAAGATTAGCTATGTTGGCGTTCTTGGGATTCATTGTTCAGCACAATGTGACTGGGAAAGGCCGTTTGATAACTTATTACAGCACTTATCTGATCCATGGCATAACACAATTATTCAGACGCTAAGGGCTGAGTGATGATGAATTCCTTACCTTGGTTGTCTGGGCTTCTTGTTGTAGTGGAAAGACTTCAGTTTGATATGATTTGGATATTCTATGTTGAGAAAGGATCTTGCCTTTATGTACATTGAAGTGGAAACAAACTTGAACATTTTGTGATAATCCTTTGGACAAAATTAATCTGTTAAATGAAATTATCCATCCACTTAAAAAGTGTTGTTTTTTTCTCCGAAACGATTAGCTTTAATAGATAAACACAAATGTAAATGAGCTAAATAGCCCGATAAGGGTCATTTGAATACAATCTAACACCAGTACGGACATCTCTACCAAGAAGAAACACACCAACTAACAATTCAAAATAAAAAAGAACAAGAAAAACCCGAAAAGAAAATAAGAATCAAAGTTCGGACGAAAGAACTAAAGACCATACTACAAGTCAGCTCAACCTCCATACAACTGGCTATCAAACTCAGATCTCAACACCCTACACTTTCTTTCATCTTCATCTTCGAAGCTTTTCTTCTTCAGGACTGAAGCTCTAACAAGGAGAGAAGAAAATCCCATAAGGAGAAGAACCTCCTCAAAAGAGAATGAAGCTCAAACACTGGATGAAAAAACGAAAACTAATTAGAGGACACTAAAAAAAAACAAGAGAAGTGAAGCACAAATAGTAAAGCACAAGAGATAAAAAGGAGATCTCCCCCATCTCCATGGAGATTGGGGGAGATAAGGGAATGATTTTAAATCCAGGTTTGTTTTGTAGAGAGATGGAGATTTTTTTATTTTAGAGATAGATGTTAACTACTTAAAAACTATTGTAGGGAGTTTATTTATGTTGAAGTTTGTATTTGCTTCAATAACTCTCTAAATGTGTTTTTTCCTTTTTTTCTTTTACGAGTGGTTTTGAGGTTTTCAACTCATTATATCTTCTTGGCATGAAATATATGATATATGTGATGACTACTTTTATCATCAAGTAAATTACCGAACTACAGTGTCCTAATATCAATTTATTCCCCGGGCAACGGCGCCAAAAACTTGTTCGACACGTGGTGTGTGAATGAAAAGTGCGACAAGTAATAATTAAAACGAATACCTAATTACTATCACCAACGTGCGATAGGCAGTGGATTATCGTGTATATTGCAGTAAAGTGAGTAAACGAGTATCGCACGAGAATAAACTGAGTACTAGTAGTGACCTATCGACTCGATATCTAGCCTAAATAGTGGGCAGATTTTTGTACGAACTATCCTAACAGATTACCCCTAAATCAACGAGAGATTCAAATAACACGACTAACTGGTACGAGAGTTTTCAGATGATAAAAATGTGCTCGGGATTCGAACCCGCTAGGCACTATCGGCTAAGACAATAAAATCGCTCCTAAGTGATTAAGACTAAATCGCAGTAATTTCCTACCCGTCCTCGCGAGTTTGCTGTCGCCCTAAACGCTCGCGAGGATCTAAAATTCAGTAATTACTAACGGCGAGGGTCGAGTATTTGCTTTCGCCCTATACTCAAATCTATCTTCTCTAACGAACGGTCCGTTTTTTAGCTGTCGCCCTAAACGATTTCCCACACGCGATCACTTTAACACATAGACATATTAAAGCGACGAAACAGTTTCATAGATAGATAAATAGTCATAAACACAAGTCACGATAGCATACGTCTTAAATACGAAACACCTAGCTTTCATCTAATACTCATAATAGACGGGAAAAACAACGAAAGAGATAGGGAACAGAGAAGGAAGACTCATGATCTTGAATACTGGCGAATTAGGGGCGGTAGCGTGGACGATTCTTCGTTCTTCGTTCAATTGGGCGTGATTGCGTCGTTGATCCGTCTCTCGCGCTCCGGGGTGCGATCTGTATTCTTTTAGGCTCTTTTTCATCTCTGAGGGATTATGGTTGATATCTGGTAAGTGTCCCCTCTTTTTGAGTCGAATTCGGGCTTTTATACGTAAATTCGTAACAGTCACGGCCTGGGACAGGGCCGTCACGGGCCGTGACCGCGTCGTTTTACTTCTCGCGTTTTCTGCCAAGTGTCACGGCTAGGTCACTAAGCGTCACGGCCGTGACACACTATACTTTGACTCTCTCCCATGTGTCACGGCCAAGTGCACTAGTGTCACGGTCGTGACCATCTTCGTTCCAACTCTCTGCCCCACGTCACGGCCTAGTGCAATGGACGTCATGGCCGTGACTATCTCTTTGATTGGCCTCTGTCCCTTGTCACGGCCTCGTGCACTAGATGTCACGGCCGTGACCTTCACCAGTTGTCATCGTTTTCGCGCCGTTTTGCCCTATTTTCGCTCCTTTTCGCCGGAAACTCGTCCTAAAGCCTTATAATACCAAAATAAGTAGAAATGTGGTTAATAAGTGCATAAAAATGACTACGAAAAACTCTATTATGAGCCAATTAAATACTACGATAAACATACTAGAATACGTTTATCAAACCTCCCCACACTTAAGTATTTGCTTGTCCTCAAGTAAATTATAAGTCAGAAAAGGCATCACTCAAGATTAACGGCATGATTGTTTGCAATTTATCATCAAAGCTAGAAAGCACGAAACGGAATCAAGCGAACAATTATGGACATCACACTAATGACTTGCACTTGTCTACCTAAACTTCCTTCGCACTGATCGAGACTCATACCTCGCAGGAATTCGCTCAAAATCACTCAGTTTATCGGCTAGCATATAGTGAATCGGTCAAATTTGTGCGAGTCCTACCCCTACCATAAGCTTGCAAGCTAATCGCATCTCTACTACTTAAGTGGCAAGCATAAATCTGAGGGTCTTTTCGGGTTAGAACGGTTCAAATAATAATGAAGTGATAAGCATATATACTGAACACGTAGTCTTAAAACTAGGACACATTAGAGAAAATTCAAAGAATATAGCATGATCGAATTAACAGTCACATGCCCCAACATACGACTCAACATTCTCGCTCTGAAATCCTAGACTTTTCTGCCCGACCCTATCGACTCAGTTTCCTTTCATTTTCTGCCCTTTCACCTTAATTATGCTCTTTTTTGTGCACTGGCCTTATTCCCTAAAAACATCAATGTTTGACTTTTGTCGCAAAGAATGCATCGTCACAGCGAATGCCGTGTACCTAGGGATACTTATTACCAAAACCTATATCTTGCAAAAAGTTTATGGCAGGCTAATATAAGGGATCGGGTCATTTCAGAAAATGGTCAAGTAAGGACGAGTCATTTCACGAATAGTAGAGAAGAACATCAATCATACACTGAAACAGTAATTCTCAAGTTCGACTTCTGCTATATTCTAATCAACTCAGGTTCATAAAATCTCTGGAGGCTTATTCGGGTCAGTGGCTTCTATAATTTATGAGGAAAGCCAACAAATAGGCTCATGCTCAAAGTGGCGAACTAAGGGATTAGTCATGGTAGAAATTTGGCCATGGACTTAATTCCTAATGCCCTCATCATTTCCACGCTAACGCACCAGAAATAGTTTCAACACGCATCAGACAGGCAAGTTCTAGAGAGATATAAACTAGGCACGTCACACAACAAAGAAAATGAGCATAAGCTCGTCAGGCTCAAACTCTCACACGTAAATGGGTTATGTGTATGATTCTCTCAAGACAATGCTATATCGATTCAGGTAGACACGATTCAATCAGTCATGCATATCCTAATTGCTCACGAAATTTCATAAAATGCAGACCAACTCGAGATAAGCGCAAATAATCATGCCTGATTTCCACAATTCATGCCTTTCTAACGAACTTAACGACTCACAGACACGTCATAAAAAAAAATTTCCGTGCATTCTTTACCTAAATTCCCCTCCCCACACTTAAGTCCGACGTTGTCCTGGATACGGAAAAAGAAGGTTAAAAAGAGTGAAACTCCCCGGACAAATAAGTGACGTGGCCGTGCCTGAACGTGTGAAGATCGTGGATCGTGACTCGTGATATTTATCCTGATATAACTAAAAGAAAAATGAAACGTAAAAAAGGAACCAGACCTAGATAGAATATTAGATATATTCATATGCGTCATAATTACAGGTAAATAAAAGAAAGTACTAGATAGATAAAACCTAGGTTGCCTCCCAAGAAGCGCTTCCTTTACCGTCTTTAGCCGAACGTACCTTCGTTCACTTAGGGTGGCTGGAAGTCTATATACAGTACCTCCTTTTTGCTTAAGTCTCCCTCTCCTACATCCATACCTTGGACGTGTCGCTTTTCGTTGGACAGTGGTTTCAACGCTAGTGGCGGTCGCTTCTCGCCTGGGCTCTTGTCCTTAACTTCATCATCCATTGTTCTCCCTGACGGCTATAATAGGCTCGTCGTCTTTCTCCTTGCTCAACACCTGTGATAAACTTGCACAGAAGACGAGAAATCGTGCTCACAAACATCCACGTAGTAGCATCTATTATCGTACTCGCTACTCTTTTTCATCGAGTCAGTCATAAACGTAACTTTCTCGCCATCTACATTCAAAGTCAATGTTCCGTTCCTAACATCTATCAGAGTCTCGCCTGTAGCTAAGAATGGTCTACCTAGAATTAATGGAATATTTTCATCCTCGTCCATCTCTAGGATCACAAAATCAGCAGGGATAACGAACTTATCGACCTTAACTAGAACATCCTCAATAACACCTAGGGGATATTTTAATGATCTATCGGCCAATTGAATACTCATCCTAGTGGTCATGGTTCACCTAATCCTAAGCGCTTAAACATGGAGTACGGCATTAAATTTATACTAGCGCCTAGATCAGCTAAAGCCTGCTCAATAACTAAATCACCTATCAGACAAGAATAGTAAAACTCCCTGGGTCCTTGAGCTTTTTCGGTATCTTGCTCTGGAATATCGCCGAGCACTCTCCTTGTAGGTATACCGTGGAGACGTGTTCTAGCTTCCGTCGATTCGTCAGCAAGTCCTTCAGGAACTTAACGAAACTGGGCATCTGCATCTGCACAATAGCTTCAACAAACGGTAAGTTAATATGTAATTCTTTGAACAACCCATGAATCTGCCAATTAGCGCCTCGTCTTTGTCCTTCTTCAACCGTGTTGGATAGGGAATCTTCGGCTGGTACGGCATCACTGGTGGCCGCTCGTTCTCCCTCGCTTTTCTATTCCGGGTGCAACATTATCCTTTTTAGGTTGAACCTTCTCTTTTTCAAGTGCAGCTCCCCTCAACCGAGCTGGGTACGGGATCTTTGGTTGATACGGTTTCACGAATGGTCCGTGTCTTTACCTCGTCATCCTTGACCTTCTCGACTCCGTCGCCCTTGCTTTTCTCCACTTCTGGCTCGTCGTGGCCCTCAAAACCGACTTCTCCTTTAAATTCTGCTTGGCGGGAGCTTTTTGTAATCCTCTCCCGCTCGTCAGGGTTACCACATTGCAATACTCCTTCGAGTTTGTCTTGGTGTAGCTCGGGAGTGATCCTTGATTTTGCCTGCCATTTGCTTTGCTAATTACCCAACTTGCTGCTCCAACCTCTTGATCGAGGCGTCTGTATTTTGAGCACGGATGTCATTCGCCTCCATGTACTCCTCCATCTTTGTCATTTGGCTCTCGTGGGCTGCGGTGGTGCTGCTGAAGTACGTGAGGAGCGCCTTCATCATATCCTTCATCTCCCTCATGTCATCGGGTCCTCATGCGGGTGCGTTTTGGTACTGGCGTGGCGCCCCGTTTTGGAAACCGATGGCCTAGGCTAAAATCTAGGCGGTCCTTGCCCCTGGTGATTCTGATTTCCATACGCCAGATTAGGGTGCGCTCGGGGTTGGAAGCTTCGCTGGCCACCTTGGTAATTTCCCATGTAATCTATGTACTCCAACGACTGCCCATGTTGGCATTCAGATGTTTCGTGGGCTGTGCCACAGATCCCGCATAGGGGTAGGTACGGTGTCTGCTGCGATGATGTGGTGGTCGTCACGGCATTCACGGGATGCGTCTGCCCCGATTTTGGGAGTAGCACACCGATGATAGTCTGCAGCTGAGAATTTGTCGCCGCAATTTGTTGCTGGAGTGCCTCAAATTTAGCATTAGTGGCCGTCTCCTCGCTCACTCCAAACACGCCTGATGTCTTCATCCTCGTATTGCCCCTCATGAAGCTGTTCCTCGAGTAGTCCTCAATCAGATTTCAAGCATCGGTAGCATTGAGCTTCACGAGTCTTCCTCCTGCAGCTCCGTCTAACATATGGACAGTCTGGTCATTGAGTCCCTCGTGGAAGCGGTTGATCATGGCTGCCTTTGACATCCCGTGTTGTGGGCACCTCTTCAGTAGTGCCTTGTATCGCTCCCACGGTTTCTGAGTCCTTCTGGTGGAAAAGGAAGATCTCCGTCTTCAACCTTAGCACCTTTGATAATGGGAAGTAATGGTTGACGAATGCGGCTCGCATCTCTTCCCAAGTAGTGATCGATCTGGGCGGCAACATCTCCAACCAGTCCTTTGCCCTGAACTTGAGCGAGAATGGGAACAGCATCAACTTAATTGCATCGCCCGTGACCCCGTTGATCTTGATGGTGTCAGTCACCGTCAAAAAAGCCTTCAGATGGGAGCAGGGATCGTCGTCTGGATTCCTTCAAACTGGGCCGTCTGAAAGATCATCTGAAGTCAAGAATGCTTCAGCTCGAAGTGTTGTTCTCGATCGGCGGAATGACAATCGCCGACTCAGTACCGCCTGGCGAGGCATTCTTGAGGAGATCTTGTAGTGATGGCTCCTTCTCGTGGACGGGCACTCTGTGGTCCGCCATATCTACTTCTGTGTATGGACTAAAAGAAATCAACCGTAAAAGAAATAACAAAAATAACAATAACTAAAAGAACAAATAACGCAAACAGCAATAACAAACAAAACTTCAAATAAAAATGGCTAAACTACCGAACTACAGTGTTCCTAATATCAATTTATTCCCGGCAACGGCGCCAAAAACTTGATCGACACGTGGTGTGTGAATGAAAAGTGCGACAAGTAATAATTAAAATGAATACCTAATTACTATCACCAACGTGCGATAGGCAGTGGGCCTATCGTGTATAGTGCAGTAAAGTGAGTAAACGAGTATCGAACACGAGGAATAAACTGAGTACTAGTAGTGACCTATCGACTCGATATCTAGCCTAAATAAACTGCGCAGATTTTTGTACGAAACTATCCTAACAGATTACCCCTAAATCAACGAGAGATTCAAAACACGACTAACTGGTACGAGAGTTTTCAGATAATAAAATGTGCTCGGGATTCGAATCCCGCTAGGTACTATCGGCTAAGACAATAAAATCGCTCCTAAGTGATTAAGACTAAATCGCAGTAATTTCCTACCCGCTCGCGAGTTTTGCTGTCGCCCTAAACGCTCGCGAGGATCTAAAATTCAGTAATTACTAATGGCGAGGGTCGAGTATTTGCTTTCGCCCTATACTCAAATCCTATCTTCTACGAACGGTCTAATCGTTGTTTAGCTGTCGCCCTAAACGATTTTCCACACGATCACTTTAATATATAGACATATTAAAGCGACGAAACAGTTTCATAGATAGATAAATAGTCATAAACACGAGTCACGATAGCATACGCTTAAATACGAAATAACCTAGCATTCATCTAATCCCAAACACATAGAGAATTTAGCTACTCATAATAGATGGGAAAACAACGAAAGAGATAGGGAACAGAGAAGAAGACTCATGATCTTGAATACCGGCGAATTAGGGGCGGTAGCGTGGATGATTCTTCGTTCTTCATTCAATTGGGCCTGATTGCGTCGTTGATCCGTCTCTCGCGCTCCGGGGTGCGATTCTGTATTCCTTTAGGCTCTTTTTCATCTCTTGAGGGATTAGGGTTGATATCTGGTATGTGTCCCCTCTTTTTGAGTCGCATTCGGGCTTTTATACGTAAATTCATAATGGTCACGGCCTGGGGACAACGGCCGTCACGGCCGTGACCGGCGTCATTTTACTTCTCGCATTTTCTGCCAAGTGTCACGGTCAGGTGCACTAAGCGTCACGGCCGTGACACACTATATTTCGACTATCTGCCATGTGTCACTGCCAAGTGCACTGGTGTCACGGCCGTGACCATCTTCGTTCCAACTCTCTGCCCCACGTCACAGTCTAGTGCAATGGACGTCACGGCCGTGACTATCTCTTTGATTGGCCTCTGTCCCTTGTCACGGTCTCGTGCACTAGGTGTCACGGCCGTGACTTTCACCAGTTTTCATCGTCTTCGCGCCGTTTTGCCCCGTTTTCGCTCATTTCACCCGAAACTCGTCCTAAAGCCTTATAATACCAAAATAAGTAGAAATGGGGTTAATAAGAGCATAAAATGACTACGAAAACTCTATTGTGAGCCAATTAAATACTACGATAAACATACTACAATACGTTATCAACTACTTTTATCTAAAGAAATAAGCTTATACATGTCCTTAGATGACTACTGTCGACATAAGAAAACAAAACAAAAAGAAGGCACATGGCCTTTTGAATTGTCAAAAGCAGGCCGCGTTCGTGTTAGGTGAGCTGAAATATTTTTTGTTTGTTCACATGCTTTAGGAAGTTCAAGCTCTGCCTATAAATAGGCACTGAAGGAGCAAACGAAATCATCCCACAGAAGAAATTCAAACAGATAGAAAGAGGAGAGAAAAATAGAGGAAAAGAATAATAGAGAGTTTTTGTCGGATATTTTCTTCGACTATAAGGAGAGATATTGAGAGTTTGCTCCTTTGTAGTATGAGAGGTTGTAACTCCTACATTTTCCCTATAGTGGATTCTTCTTCCTTACCTGTGGTTTTTACCCCGATTTGTTTGGGGGGTTTTCCATGTTAAATCTCGGTGTCCATATTTTATCTTAAATTTGCTCAAATATTAGTCCGCGGTACTACTCGACCGGGTCCGCTGCCACGCCAACAATTGGTATCAGAGCCGAGCTTGAGTTTTATATATCTATTTACCGTATGCTCTGTGGTTGCCACTAACTTGGACCCTCCACATCAGAAAATAATAGATATTATACTGCCCTTGTTACGGTGACGAAAAAGCCGGTACGAGTTCAATAATTATCTGCTACAACCCCGTCGGAGTTATCATTCACGACTAAGCAGAAATTATGGCGGCAAAGTTTGATATCGAAAAGTTCAACAAGAGAAATTTCTCACTGTGGAAATTAAATATAAAGGCGATCTTGCGAAAGGACGGCTGTCTGGAGGCTATCGATGAAAAACCAACCACGGTGACAGACGAAAAGAAATGGAACGAGATGGACGGGAGAGCTTTCGCGAATCTCCATCTGCCACTAGCAGATGAGATATTGTCCAGCATCGATGTAAACATTCCGTCCCATACCGGGTGTCACTGTAGCATCCGTCCTACCGGGCCTGTGGGGTTGGGCCCACCACACTCCGACTGATAGTCTGGCGCCACTGTACCACCACTTAACCTTTCAGCGTGCTTCGTCGTCGCTCACACGCACCCTGGGCAAACTTCCCAGGGGGTCACCCATCCTAAGATTTCTTCAAGTCAAGCACGCTTAACTTCGAAGTTCTTTCGGATGGACTCCCGAAAAGGTAGGTCGACCTTGGTGATATGAGTAGTTCTATCAATTCTCTTATACGAATCTTAGTCTGACACGCCCATACATTGTCAGTCTCAGGATCCCCTCTCATTCGGGTGTCGGATCGGTTCGTTCATGTACCCCTTCGCCTAGAAGCCTGCCAGGAGCCGCTCCTTGTCCGTGCACTTCTCTGGCACCGGCGATCACACTCCCCGCCCTCATCGGCCCCGGGCGTCACATGCCCACCAGCTTCCGTCTGGTTCGTCCTCGAACCAGCACCGTACTGCGAGAGGTTGTGCTCTGATACCACCTGTAACATCCCGTCCCATACCGGGTGTCACTGTAGCATCCGTCCCTACCGGGACCTGTGGGGTTGGGCCCACCACACTCCGACTGATAGTCTGGCCCCACTGTACCACCACTTAACCTTTCAGCGTGCTTCGTCCTCGCTCACACGCACCCTGGGCAAACTTCCCAGGGGGTCACCCATCCTAAGATTTCTTCAAGTCAAGCACGCTTAACTTCGAAGTTCTTTCGGATGGACTCCCGAAAAGGTAGGTCGACCTTGGTGATATGAGTAGTTCTATCAATTCTCTTATACGAATCTTAGTCTGACACGCCCATACATTGTCAGTCTCAGGATCCCCTCTCATTCGGGTGTCGGATCGGTTCGTTCATGTACCCCTTCGCCTAGAAGTCTGCCAGGAGCCGCTCCTTGTCCGTGCACTTCTCTGGCACCGGCGATCACTCCCCGCCCTCATCGGCCCCGGGCGTCACAATCGAAGAAAAAAAAAACGGCAAGGAGTTTTGGGACCATCTAAGAAATCTGTACGAACCAACGTCGTTCACAACAAAATTTTGTTGAAAAGAAAGTTCACCTTGAGAATGTCTGAATCTACTTCGGTGACGGAGCATCTCAACGCCTTGAATACTCTATTTTCCCAGCTAACATCGTTGGGGTATAAAACGGAGGCTAAAGAACGTTCGAAAATTCTACTTTAAAGTCTGTCTGATTTGTATGATCAACTCATCATCAACTTGACGAACAACACGAAGGATCTGGTCTTCAACAACATCGTAGCTGCTATTCTCGAAGAAGAAAATCGGCGAAAGAACAAGGAGGACCAGAAATCAGGCTCACAACAGATCGAAGCTTTGACGGTGATGAGAGGGAGATCAACGGAACGTGGTTCAAGTGGGAGTCACACTCAAGGCTAGGGAAAATCAAGAAGTAAGAAGAAGGATATGAAATGCTACCACTGTGGAAGAAGGGTCACATGAAGAAGGATTGTTGGAATCTGAAGAATTCCAATCCTCAAGGAAATCTGGAAAATGCACCGGGTGGAGATGTATTGTGTAGCGAAGCAGCTATCTCAACGGAGCGTAGGAAGGCGTACGATGAGATATGGCTTCTTGACTCGGGCGCAACTTATCATATGATCTCTCCAAGATACTGGTTCAACCACTACGAACCTATCTTAGGAGGATTTGTGTACAGTTGTGAAGATAATGCCTTAAAGATCGTAGGCGTTGGAACCGTGAGGTTGAAGTTGCACGACGGTACAGTTCGCACTATTCAAGGTGTGCGGCACGTGGAAGGTCTAAAGAAGAATTTATTGTCTGTGGGACAACTAGATGATCTTGGCTGTGAAATCAAAGTTCGGGGAGGAAATTGAAAATATTTTGCGAAGCACTTGTAGTCATGAAAGGTGAAAAGGTTGCTGCAAATTTGTATATGCTGTTGGGAGATACGGTGCAAGAAGGGGAAGCGTCTATAGCTTCAGGAAATTCAACCGTAAGATCTACTATGCTATGGTATCAAAAGCTGGGGCATACTTCAGAACAAGGAATTAAAATTCTTGCGGCCAAAATCTACTTCCGGGTCTCACTACGGTGTCACTACCATTTTGTGAGCATTGCGTAGCAAACAAGCAGCATCGGCTACAATTCAACACGTCAAATTCTAGAAGCAACGATATTCTATAATTGGTTCACTCTGATGTATGGCAATCACCGGTTTCATCCCGGGGAGGAGGGAAGTACTTCGTGTCCTTCATCAACGATTACTCTCGGATATGCTGTGTGTATATCATCAAGAGTAAGGGAGATATGTTCGTTACCTTCAAAAATTTCAAGCCTCGGGTCGAACTTGATACAGGAAAGAAGATCAAATGTATAAGGACAAATAATGGAGGAGAATTTACTTGCGGGGAATTTGATAGCTTTTGCAAAAGGGAAGGCATCAAAAGGCTCTTCACTACGGCGTATTCTCCACAACCATACCGAGGGAGAGATACTTGGAAAACCGAAAGAAAGGTGCGAGACTATATCCACACCGATTCAAATCATTAAGTGTGAGTTTTGAGGACAAAACTCTTTCCTGGCGTGTCGAAAAGGTGAGGGTGCTCCTCCCGCATCTTCTCCCCTAGTTCCCATGTAGCTTCGCGCTCGGAATGATTCCTCCACTGAACTTTGACGTATAAAATTGTGCGCGTCCTGAGTACCTGATCCTTTCTGTCAACAATTTTCTCCGGGCGTTCTTCATAAGTGAATTTCTTATCTACAACCACATCCTCTATCAACCAGATATGCTCTGGCGACGGTACGTATTTCCTCAGCATGGATACGTGGAATACGTTGTGAACTCTGGAGAGCGCTGGAGGTAGTGCCAAACGGTATGCCACATCGCCTATCGCTTACTTGCGTTCAATGAATGAAGTTTGCTCTTTCTAAAATCGAGTCCCCCTTATTAGATAGCAATGTTACTCTGAGTTCCTGCTTCACTACAGGGGAAAGGGAAACAAACGAAAAGAAATTCGTTAGGCCTAACCCTTGGGGAGAGGGTTATGTTATTGGGTTATAAAGAGGGACTCCCACTTCAACCATAAGGAGACATTTAGAATAGTGATTTCTTATGAATACTTTTACTAGCAAGTAAGTGCCGTGCCCTCAAGTCAAGCAAGGTACCGAGTGAGATAAAGAATTATAGGGGAATGGAGTGGCGGAGCGAATGAGGACTGTTGGAAAGAACAAAGCCATGTTGGAAGCTGCAGGTCTGGATAAATCATACTGGGCAGAAGCAGTCAACACCGCCTGCTACATGATCAATCGATCGCCTTCAGCAGCAATTGATCAGAAGACACTGATGGAGATGTGGAATGGAAAGCCAGCAGATTATTCCAAACTCCATGTATTTGGAAGTCCTGTGTACGTGATGTACAACACCCAAGAAACTACGAAGCTGGTTCCGAAGTTCAGAAAGTGTTTGTTCTTGGGGTATACTGATGGTGTGAAGGGGTATCGCCTCTGGGATCCCACTGCCCACAAGGTTGTCATCAGCAGGGAGGTTATCTTCTTAGAAGATAAACTAATCCGAGGAAATGATAGCACTACAAAGGAAAGCCCATAAACTACGACGATGCAGGTGAAAGGGAAGTCCGTGGAACAAGATTCTTCTGAAGCAGCAACAGAGCACGAGGAAGGGCCAAGCGAATCTTTAGAGCCAGAACTTAGAATGGGCACACGCAAAACAGTCGCACCATCCTGGCATAAAGATTACGATATGGATAGCAATGTTGCATACTGTATTCTAATTGATGACAGAGAGTCATCAACTCTTCAAGAAGCACTGAACAGTTCAGATGCAGAGCAGTGGTTGGCGGCAATGCAAGAAGAAATGAAAGCTCTAGGGAAAAATAAGACTAGGGATTTGGTGCCACTACCTCAGGGAAAGGCAATCGACAATAAATGGATCTTTAAGATCAAGCAGAACAGCGATGATCAAATAGAGTAATTTCATGCACGACTGGTGGTCAAAAGCTACGCCTAGAAAGAAGACATCGACTTCAATGAGATATTCTCACCAGTGGTTCGATTGACGACTATTCGGGTACTATTGGCGATATGTGCTACATTCGACCTACATCTAGAGCATCTAGATGTGAAGACGGCTTTTCTTCATGGAGATTTTGAAGAAGAGATTTATATGCTCAAGCCGGAAGGTTTTGAAGACAAAGAAAAGCGGAACTTGGTTTGCAGGTTAAACAAATCTCTCTACGGTCTCAAACAGGCGATGAGTTGTTGATATAAGAGATTTGATTCCTTCATCATGAGGCTCGGATACAACAGATTGAATGCAGTCCCTTGTGCATATTACAAGAGGTTTGGTGAAAGTGATTTTATCATTTTACAGTTGTATGTTGGCGACATGTTGGTAGCAGGCCCCAACAAAGATCGTGTTGAAGAACTAAAGGCACAATTTGCTAGGGAATTTGAAATGAAGGACTTGGGACCAGCAACAAGATTCTAAAGATGCAAATTCACCGAGACAGAAATAACAAGAAGATTTGGCTTTCGCAGAAGAATTATCTGAGGAAGGTCTTGCGACGCTTCAATATGCAAGATTGTAAGCCAATTTCTACCCCACTTCTTGTTAATTTCAAATTATCCTCAAGTATGAGTCCTAGCAGTGAAGAAGGGAGGTTGGAGATGTCTCGAGTACCGTATGCATCAGCGGTGGGAAGTCTTATGTTCGTGATGATTTGTACACGACCAAACATTGCACATGCAGTGGGAGTAGTAAGTCGGTACATGGTGAATCCGGGCAAAGAACATTGGAGCGCGGTGAAGAGGATCCTACGATATATCAGAGGAACCTCAGATGTTGCATTATGTTACGCAGACTTTACTGTCAGAGGCTATGTTGATTCTGATTATGCAGGTGATTTTGGCAAGAGCAAATCTACCACGAGATATGTGTTCACTCTTACTGGCGGAGCCGCAAGCTGGGTATCAAAGCTTCAGCCCGTTGTCGCGACGTTAACAACTGAAGCTGAATATGCTGCAGCTACACATGTAAGTAGAGAGGCCGTATGGTTGAAAATGATCATAGAGGAACTCGGGCTCTGTTCTGTGACAGTCAGAGTGCCTTGCATCTCGCAAGGAATCCAGCTTTTCATTCCATGTCAAAGCACATACGAGTTCAGTATCACTCCGTTCAAAGTGGAACAGGGCATGGTAGATATGCAGAAATTCATACGAAAGATAACCTAGCAGATTATCTAACGAAGTCGGTCAACACTAATAAGTTCGTTTGGTGTCGTTCCTCAAGTGGCCTAGCGGAGACGTAAGCAAACATGAATGGCAAGGAAGAAAGAATAATGTGAAGATCTGATTGATCCTCAATCAAATCTTCAGGAGATTGTCGACATAATAAAAAAAAACAAAAAAAGAAGGCACATGGCCTTTTGAATTGTCAAAAGCAAGCCGCGTTCGTGTTAGGTGAGCTGAAATATTTTTTGTTTGTTCACATGCTTTAGGAAGTACAAGCTCTGCCTATAAATAGGCACTGAAGGAGCAAACAAAATCTCACAGAAGAAATCCAAACAGACAGAGAGAGGAGAGCGAAATAGGGGAAAAAATAATAGAGAGTTTGTCGAATATTTTCTCCGACTATAAAGAGAGATGTTGAGAGTTTTCTCCTTTGTAGTACGAGAGGTTGTAACTCCTATATTTTCCCTATAGTGGATTCTTCTTCCTTGCCCGTGGTTTATACCCCGATTTGTTTGGGGGTTTTCCACGTTAAATCTCGGTGTCTACATTTTATCTTTAAATTGCTCAAATATTAGTCGCGGTATTACTCGACCGGGACCGCTTAAGCTTATATATAGTGGATCATATTGAGTAATGATTCTTCACATTTAAATTGATATTATCGTCTAGACTTATTTGTTTTTATTTAGCTACATACTTTTTTATTTTTGGGGTGGCGATGATTCGTATTCATGGCATCTTGGCTTGAACTTGGCTGGAACACCATGCCCATTATGATATTTTGATTTCATATTTTTAATTTCAATAATAACTTGAAGAAAATTTAGATTTTTCTTATTAGTGGAAATATTAAGAATACCCTTATATAATATAATCTCAAGTCTCACATAATAAAATAAAATAACCAATATAACCTAAAATTATTGCTCATGCCCCTCTCTTTTCAAGAACTCCTACAAGGGACCTCTCAACTTCTTATTACTTGATCGAGCGGAACGAGTAGTAAAAATAAAACGAATATCTTCGAACTATCATATGCTCAACAAGCAAGTATACTTGTCGAGGTAGTGTAGAATGGCGAATGATCAAGTATCGAATCCCAAGGGAACTATCTAATTAGAAAAACTCGAATTTAAATATACTAGTGAAAAGGTTTTGATTGTTATAACACTGAAAATATAAATGAACAAAACTGAGAAAAATGATGAGAATAAACGACGATAAGAAAGCGAAACGTATTTGAGACTTCGACTCCCGTAGCTTGATCGATCCTGAAAACATTTATCAAAGTTTAGCTAAACGTTAGACCGTGAGGATTACCATACATGCGTATGAATTCATATGACTGACGAAACTGCGCCGTATCACACGATGCTCGTAAGCAACTAATCTACGTCTTAAATAGCCGGGCAAGCTTCCCTAACTACTTAATCGAAGATTGCATTAGATCATTATCCCTCAATTAGTTTAACTAATCAAGCGGGGTAGCTCAACCTGTCTCTAGTGATGAGTTTATTCCGCTCGATTACGAGTGTTCTAATCGTTCACCCCTCACTCGAGCGCAGCGTACGATTTCCCAATTAATCTATCTTAGCACAGACATGAAATAAGATAAATAAGAATTTAATCACATAGACCTAATCGAAGTCATATAAATTCATAAACGAGTCTTAACAATAGCATAACATTAAATATACTTAAAACATACGATCGATCTTGTCAGGGTTCATCTCATCTCAAATACACAAGAAATTAGCTACTCATTTTGTCAACAAAGAACATAGTAAATATCAAAGAAAATTTACATTCCCTGATTTTTGTCTTCAGTTCCCTTGTTCTTCGTTGAGGCGTTTATCGAACACCTAGCATGAAATCTAAGTGAGTGAGTCTAGCTTGCTCTGTAGCATTTCTTTCTCTTCTCTAAGTGTGTGTGTCCTCTCCCAATGGTTCCATCCTCTATTTATAGCAAGGGGCTCAAAATCATTTGCATGCAAGTCTTCCTTGCTTTAACTTGTTTGCATTGAAAAAAGCTAGCTTTGTCCCCCAATTCCTTCAATTTTAGCCTTCTTTATTGAGTTCAAATAGAATGGAGTGTTTCAATGTTGAAAGTTAGGTCTAAAGCATGCCTATTTCCTTGAATAATGGGTGAAGTTTCGACCGAAAGGAGACAAGTTAGATAGGAGTCGTTTTTAGTGTTTTTGACCTCCATCACAACCTCAACACGGCAGTAACTTCATAAATTATTATATCCCAATCTAGAGCTCCAAATTCAAATCCCTCCTGTCAGAATAAGATCAACATATATTCTATCTTTGGTTAAAATTTTAGCTCCATTGGACAAAGTTTACCGCCTCATCTGTTAGGAGTCCGAAACTGTCGCAAAACTTGGATGCACACAAGGTTTGACTTTGATTCACTGAAAAATTGCATGAAGTTAAAAAATCAATATCTCACAATTTAGACCCAAATTCAAATCCCTTTGGCGAGAATTATCACTATGTCTTCTAGCTACCCCCAATTTTGAGATCTATTGGTCCACTTTAACCCCTTATTCTATGAGACATACTAAACTGCCGCAAAACTGCAATAAAAAGATGTAAACTTACAATTAATTAACAAATTTATCATGAAGACATACTACTCCACATCTCGTCACCGCAAGGAGAACACATTTCCCATGAGTTGCATCGAAAAAAAAAAACCCATACAAATGAGTCATATCAAAGTTCTATATATCATACAAGCAAAACTCACAAAAAAAATCGAAATTAATGTAATAAAAAAGACTTACATGGATCTTTAGTCGATGGATGACCTATCGAAACCTCGCAATAACCAAATGTCCTATAATCCAACTCAAATGCGTACGAGGCGTGGTGCTTAGGCGTGTTTGGCTCGAAGCACGAACCACCTTTTCTTTTATCTCATTGCAGTTATATTGCGAACAAGCGTAGTCCAAAAAATGCCTGAATTTTGTCCTAAGGTGCATCCTACACCATACTTGCCCTATACTTAGATGAAACATAAAAAACATTGAATAGTTTCAATATAAAAAGATAGGAAACGGGAAACATATTTTATTTTTATTGAAGTAGGATTTAGGGTGCAAGAGCATAAACCAAAGATTAGAAGAAGGCAGGCATCATGAACAATAGTTGAGTTAGTGATATTTGCCATGGTATTGTCTTTTTTTTTATTTATTGGTATGTGTATGTTGAATTGGAGAGACTGTTTTATATAGTGTTGGTTGACGGCGAGCGAATTTGATATATTTTGATAATTTCTTTTGATACGGACTAGAATAGATGGGCCGAAAAACAAATAATAGAAGAGGCCCAGTAAGCCCATAAAGAGGAAGAGCCCAGAATGAAGTACAGAATCGGACCTGGGAGAAAGGACCTGCGAAGGTCCCCCGGATATAGGCATTATCCGGACAAAGGAGGGAAGGCTTTTGGGTACTTCAGGACGATGGGACATCAGAAAAAAGGAAGGAAGTCACAGAGACACGTGTCGACCATGGATGGGGCAGTACCACTGTGAGAAAAGCTGTAGCCATTTGCAGGCTGTCATTCAATCAATACCCGTCACTGTTCATTCTACCATACCAATCACGTCCCTGAAATCCTGGGATATTACTTGGGAAGGTTGCTGGAAGCTGCTATAAAAGGAGGGACTTAGCCATTTCTCAGAACAACGATTCTTATTCTAACACTTTCTCACACACGGGAAACACCTAGAAATCTCTCTTTCTCACTGTAATAGTTCTCTTCCACAAGATCTTTAGCACATATGAGCGAAAGTGAGTTGTGAGCATGTAATTCTTCCAAGTATAGTGAAAACCAGTTTAGAGCCCCGTGGACGTAGGATCTGCAAAGATCCGAACCACGTAAATCCTTGTGTTATTTCGTTTACGTCTTCAAACAGGTCCCTCCATGTTCCCAACGCGTCCAAACAGGTCCCGACGTACAAAATATGCTCCCAGACAGGCCCCCAATGTCCCAATCAGGTCCCCTAATACGCCCCAATGTCCTAAACGCGTCCCAGACAGGTTCCCAAAGCCCCAAACAGGTCCCCATTACGTCCCCATCATAAAGACAACACCTTACGTCCTTAAAAACTTCCAATATTCATTCACCGGCTATATAAATTCCTTTTCCCACGCCTATAAATTTCGTTGATTGGGTTTGCCCCATATCATCTTTATACATATATAAGGTGCTGATTGCTGAATCATATTTATATACATGTAATGTATGTACAAAATATTACAATAATGTTTATGTTGAGCGTGTCATTTTATAATTCATGAAATCTTGTCAAATTGGCATATAAAATGAATAGCACCTTCGAACATATTTTTAAGGGTACAATGCGTATAACCCCCTCGTGATTTCGCGGAAATGCACATAAACCCTGTGGTTTTTATTGCACCGTACTCCCTCGTAGTTTAACTAATGTTGCACCGTACCCCATGCAGCAGTTTTTGGAACATATTATTTACTGTTAAATGACCAGAATAACTCCAACTATTCACCTTCTTTTCAAATGATAACCCTCGGTCATCAGTTTTCGCCCCAAATTAGATTACATGCGCTCTTGCACGTGCTCAATGACCATATTATTCACTGTTAAATGACCAGAATAACCCAACTATTCACCTTCTTTTCAAATGATAACCCCCGAGGTAACATTTTTTATTCTAGATAGGGCCGATGGTTATCATTTAAAAAGAAGATGAATATTTGGGGTTATTCAAGTCATTTAATAGCAAATAATATGTTCCAAGCTTAACCCACCTGCAGTAAGAGCGTGTGTAATCCAATTTCGGGCAAAAAACTGATGTCTGGGGGGTATGGTGCAATATTAGTTAAACCACGAGGGAGTATCGTGCGATAAAAAACGACAGGAGTTTATGTGCATTACTGCGAAACCACGTGGGGTTATGCACATTTTACCCTATTTTTAATGACAGATGTGAAATTTCCAATATTTTTATATGGCAACCATATACCATTATTTATAATGATTTACTGTGATTCTCGGGCTACGACAATAGTCCCCTAACTACAACTATCAGCTTCTTTTAGTAGCCGGGGAACCATCCCAGCGCCTCCACACCGCTAAACCCTAAACTCTAAACCTCCAAATCAAATCCTAAAACACAAATCTCAAACCTAAGCCCTAAAACCTTGACTTTAAACCCTAAACTTAAAGCCAAATTAAATCTTAAATGCTAAACTCTAAAACCTTTAATCGGAAACTCCAAAATACTTTAAAACCCCTTAATGCTAAACCTAAATCAATTGACATGTTAATAAATAGTCGATTGTCTTTGTTTTCTATTTTTGTTTTATGTTCTTTTATTATCTTGAGAAAAGCAGTGGACTGTATTGTATAGAGTAGGACCAAAGTCAGTTGGGCATATTGGGTCAGTCCGGCCCACGGCCCATTAACCGGGCGGTCCATTTAGCGCGTTTAATTCAAGCGACGTGGTTGAATATCAGCCTCTTGTTAAAACTCATTAAGCTCATAAAATATGTACTTCCATCTTTACATAAAAGAACAAACAAAACTTGTGCGAAGATAAAGACAAATTAGCCCCCCATCTCTTATTATCCTCATCCCCTATCCACCGTCCATTTCCACCATCCAACGGCTCATCGCTACCGAGAATCTCACTACCTATCTCTCCAAACGTCCATTAATTATCAATTCCCAAGAGTGTTCAGAGAAAACACACACAGTCTCCCACACAAACATCGTCGGAGATTCCGAGAAATCATGTCTTCAATCTCCCTCAAGAGCTTCAACGGCCTCCGCCGCGCCTCGCCGGAGACCGCCGCCAACGTCTCGTACGCCATTCCCGCCGCCGCGAACCGCCGATGCTTCCGCGTAAAAGCGTCGAAGACGAGCCCTCGCGTCACCGGCCGGAACCTCAGAGTCGCCGTCGTGGGTGGTGGACCGGCGGGTGGTGCGGCCGCCGAGACTCTGGCGAAGGGCGGCGTCGAGACGTTCCTCATCGAGCGGAAGATGGACAACTGCAAGCCCTGCGGCGGAGCGATTCCGCTCTGTATGGTAGGAGAATTCGACCTCCCTTTGGACATCATCGACCGGCGAGTCACCAAGATGAAGATGATTTCGCCGTCGAACGTAGCCGTCGACATCGGCCAGACGCTGAAGCCCCACGAGTACATCGGAATGGTCCGCCGCGAGGTCCTCGACGCCTACCTCCGCGACCGGGCGAAGACCGCCGGCGCGAGCGTCATTAACGGGCTTTTCCTCAAGATGGATCTCCCCGGCGAGAAGAACGCGCCGTACGTTCTGCACTACACCGACTACGACGCCAAGACCGGCGGCGCCGGAGAGAAGAAGACCCTCGAGGTGGACGCCGTCATCGGTGCCGACGGAGCTAACTCGCGCGTCGCAAAGGGGATCGGCGCCGGAGATTACGAGTACGCCATAGCTTTCCAGGAGAGGATTAAGATCCCAGAGGCTAAGATGAAGTACTACGAGAACCTCGCCGAGATGTACGTCGGCGATGACGTGTCGCCGGATTTCTATGGGTGGGTTTTCCCCAAATGCGACCACGTGGCGGTGGGAACAGGCACCGTGACTCACAAGGGAGACATCAAGAAGCTGCAGACCGCCACGCGCCTCCGCGCACGCGATAAGATCGAAGGTACCTTTTTTTTTGCCGTTGAATAACATCTTGACTTTATTTGACCTCACAATAAACAGATTCAAATCATTTTTTTCATTGATTTTTTAGTCATGTAATTTAGGGGCAGCATTGTACTAAAATTGAATTTAAGTGGTAACAGTAATGGACAATAGCTTATAAAAATACATAATTTAGGAACATCGTAGGACGGAAATACTGTGCTTTTATTTGACCCTAATTAGATTCAATTCCATTGAATTGAAACTTCATTCATTTTTTTCGATTAGTTATTTTTTTAATCATGTAACTTAGGGAGTGATACTATAAGGGAATGACAGGATAAGGACAATGAATTTATTTTTATAGGATAATAGCTTACAAATTTAATTAATTTAGGGACATGATACGTTGAAAACTTCAAGTTTGCTCCAAATTGTAGGATTCCAGCGTTTAATCTAGGATTTTGACTAATTTAGAGAGCGTCATAGTACGTGCAATAACTTTCAAAAGCACTTTCGAGACAAAAGTGGAATATAATATCCTTAAACTGCTTAATTTTGAAAGTTATTGCCTCATAGGTGGCCTAAAGTGGAATTCCCACCCGTTGGTCACGGGTTCAAATCCCATTACTATCTCGCTTAATTAGCTTAGGACATATTCACCTACATCTGAGCATTAGTCCCCATAGCTGATTGAGTGTGGGTTTAAGCTCACGTCGAAAAAAAAAAAAAAAAAAAACCGCCATTCCCTAATTCTCTTCTTCCTATAATGCCACGCTCCTATGTCGCACCACTAACAAAATAATCAAATCCCAAACCTACTGATCGAATATGTAACGATTCTTTCCGCTTGACAGGAGGAAGTATCATCCGCGTGGAGGCTCACCCCATCCCGGAGCACCCCCGCCCGAGGCGCGTCCTCGACCGCGTTGCCCTCGTCGGGGACGCGGCGGGCTACGTCACGAAGTGCTCGGGAGAGGGCATCTACTTCGCGGCCAAGAGCGGGCGGATGTGCGCGGAGGCCATCGTGGAGGGCTCGGAGAACGGGAAGAGGATGGTGGACGAGGGCGACCTCCGAGCCTACCTATCGAAGTGGGACGGGACGTACTGGCCGACGTACAAGGTGTTGGACGTCCTCCAGAAGGTTTTCTACAGGTCGAACCCGGCAAAGGAGGCGTTCGTTGAGATGTGCGCGGACGAGTACGTTCAGAAGATGACGTTCGACAGCTACCTCTACAAGCGGGTCGTTCCCGGGAACCCGCTCGAGGACCTGAAGCTAGCCGTGAATACGATTGGTAGCCTTGTTAGGGCTAATGCTTTGAAGAGGGAGATGGAGAAGATTGGGGTTTAGTTTGGGTGTTTGTTTTTGTGTGTCTGTGATGGTGTGTGTTTTCTAATGGTGTAATAACATTGGTGATGTTTGCAGTAAAAAGCCTAATTGGATATACATTTGTTTCATTATTAATGTGTTTTTGGTAATTGAGGGTGAGATTTCCCTGGTTTTCGATTGGGTTTTGACGGATTTGGATTAGAACCATCCCTGCAATTTATAGTCACGGATAGGCCCACATGTAGCCCGTATATGCTTCGATTCCGTTTTTTCTTGCTGCGTTAGGTAGGTATCCCACAGCGTCACCATGCGTGGGTGGTGTGTTTTCTAATACGAAATTACTATTCATCGCCCTATTTTTACACTTGTTACCGCCCCCTAAAAGACTGTAAAAAGGCGATTTTGCCCTTATGATATTTAAATTAATTTAAGAAAACTAAATATATAATTTCGATACGAAATACTGAAAACTACATACACTAATAAATTCGAACGATCGATCGATACGGAAAAAAAACGATCTAACATTTTAGGACCGATCGATCGATATTTTCGGCCCTGCAGTGCACGGGCCGAATGAAATTTTCGGCCCCGACAGGTCTGGTCGAAAAACCGATCGGCCGGTACACTGCAGCGCCGAAAATTTCGATCGTCCGCTGCACTGCCTTGCCGAAAATCTCGATCGACCGTATTTTTTTTCTAAGTTTTTCGAGAATAATTATTTGTATTAGTAATTTTTGTGTTATAATTTGTGACTATATATTGTATTAGTAATTCGAAACGGAATAAATATGCAAAAAAATATTCCAAACATAAATAGTACGCGTCCGATACATAAACGAAACATTAACAAATAATAACACATCATGGGGCCTGACGCCCGAAAAAACAGACAGTCACAAATTATACTGTTCCATTAGGTGCAGCCAGTGATCCAATCGACTTTCCCAACCGACAACTCGACCATCACGATTCGTGAACCAATACGGATGTAAGATGGGCATAGGAAACTCTGGACATAAGTTAAGTCAATATAATGCTGATAATTATCTCCGAGGTGCGCCATGACGACCGTACGGCTCGGTCCAGTAGCAGTCTGTCCGGCACGCAGTGGTAATATTTTGTTCGAATGCATGTTGATGTTCGACCCATTGCCGTACCCGTAGAGGATAATTACAGCGTTCCAAAGTATCACCACAGCCCACAGATCACACGGTGCCGACATCCAGTGGTTTGGTCCACAAGGCCCCCTTCCCAGCGTATACGATTCACCTCTCTTTCCAATGACTCACCAGAGTACAATGCCGAGTAACGCTCCCAGTGGACCGCGAGTTCGTGGCTGCGCGGGGGTATGCCGCCCGATGAGGATCTCGGCTCCGACGAAAGAAGGCGAGGATGAGAATGCCGCTGATACCAGTCCATGTACCCTTGAACAGTTTCACCAAGGTACTCCGCGGCGGCCCGATTGATGTACGAGAGGTTGATGATGTAGGCGTACAGGAACTGACGCCAAGCATGTTCTGTGGAACCGGCAGAATAGTCCACCTTATACCTCATCGGGTTTGCTGGCATGACCAGTTTCTGTGGCGGACTCATCGGTGGCGGGATCACCTGCACGTACCCCAGCTGCCGCAACACGAAAAGCGTAGGGCTCAACGATATCGCGATATCTAACCCAACTCACAAAAAGCATCATCGGGTGCTGCGACGCTGTATCGGGACCGTACGGCAGCCAAGCAACCTGATAACAGTTCACAATTTTTAATTAATTGTCATGAATATAGAATATAAATTGTTAAGATACATCGCCTGCAGTCATGACATCTATCTGGCAGCGGATCTCGACAAACGGTTCACCGTCTTCTCGTTCAGAGATACAGATCACATGCGTGATCGTGCCTGGCCAGGCTCCACATGGTGGGGGAGACGGTGTGGGCGAAAGCATGGGAAGTACTCGTAGATCCACGCCTGTGGTAACGAGAGGCACCCAGCTACACCCCTCGCACCCGCCTTGCTTGCGAGGCCAAGCTGGCGATAAAGGTATGCAAGTGCGGCCGATCCCCAAATGCCTGGCAGCCGCCAATGAGCGGTAGAACTCGTGCATGATGTCGGGCTTAATAGGGGTCCCACTCTTGTCGACTAACAGCGTCGACCTCAAGAGAATTCACAACCAAGCATGGCCTGGAAACAACCCCCCTCCTCTGCATCACGTCTTTCGTTGCAACCCCACCGCTTCTCCAAGAACTCCTCAGCGCATCCACGGAGATGCCCATTATCTCCCTCGCCGCGGTCTGCCCATCGGCGACGTCTGGGGTGCCCGATACGTCGCCCCGGAGATGCATCATGTACTCATGGAGCATGATCGTCATCTCCCCGAATGGCATGTGGAAGGCGTTCGTGTCGGGCTGCCAACGCTCCACAAAAGCGCACAGTAGAGGCTGGTCCAAGTGACCTATCATGGCATATGTGAGGTGCCCAAGCCTCGTGCCATCGATCTGGCGCTGCGTCTCCGGTGGGAATTGGGAGTACCACGTTTTAAGATTCCCAAGCACTAAAGCCCGCTGCTCGCACTTCAGCAGGGGCCTCTCCTGCTCACCCATCCAGATGCGGCGCGCGATGTGCCCCAGATAACTAGGGATCGTCTCGTCATCATCTGGACCATCAGGCTGTGGCCCATGCACCCTCCAGGAATCGTCATCTACGACCCTGGAGCGCTTGCTCCCTATTTCATTTTTATGAATAACGCAAAAATAAATATAATTTCTTTTACGTATATTGGGACTTCCCTCCCCTGATCTGCAAATAAATATTTATTAAAAAATAAAAATAAAAAATCAAGGGTCGAAAAGCATTTTCGGCCGGTGCAGCCCCGATCGATCGGTTTTATCGATCGGCACAGCACCGGCTGAACGAGATTTCGGTCGGGACTGACGGGGCCGAAAAAATCGTTCGATCTGGACTTTTTTCAAAAACAATCCGACCCGTGTTCGATAATTCGTCTACGTACGAACTATTTTTACGAGGATTTTCTTACCAGGACCCTTTCTTTTCCCCTGTCCCTGTCGTCGATCAATTGCAATTTGAGTAGTTTTTTGTTTTTAGTCTGATTTGGATGTGTGATTGCGATACGGGAAGTGTTGTCTGGAAAATGACTTTAAATAGAAATTTTTATTAAAAGAGCAAAATCATCTTTTTATCGTCCTTTAGGGGGTGGTGACTAGGAAAAAAGGGGCAGTGAATAGTAATCCAGTTTCTAATATTGTAAAATGATTTGTAGCCAATTTGGATCTATTGGCTTTATACAAACGTTTTTTTGGCAATTGAAGGCAATATCCGACCCTTTTTCGATTGGGTTTTGATGGGTTTGGACGCGAGCCCAACAATTTATATGTCATGGATAGACACATTTACAAATCGAATCGAATATGGAGTTCATTGCGAGTCTCTTGCAGATTAAATATAGGGCGCTTTCTATTTCAGGCCCCATCGTAACTTTCGTTTGACTTCAGGCCCTCTTCATATTAAATATAGTTTGAAGGACTAACTCTGTATAAAATTCAAAGTAAATGACATAAACTATGATTTGACGAAAATGTCCTTGTAGGTAGACCTGGGTAATGGGCCGGTTCAACTCGGAACAAGCCCAAAATCGGCCCACGAAATCGGTCGGAACCGGTGACCGGCCCATTAAAAGTGGTTTGGGCCGGTTCCGAGAACTAGGAAACGTGGATTATCGGTTCCGATTCCCGTTTCCAACCCACGGTTCCCCGTTCCGGTTCGAAACTGGAACCGGCCCAACGGCTATTTCAATTTTTTTAATTCCGAAAATAGTAAAAAAAAAACATAAAGAAAAATTAATAATGGGCCGAATCGGTTCTAGCACAGGAAGTGGTTCTACTCCGCGGTTCTGGTCCGGTCCCAAGAAAATGGTCCGGGAACCGGAATCGGAACCGGGACCAGAACAGTTCCGGAACAGGTAGAACCGGAACCAGTGGAACCGGCCCGCCCAATCCATTACCCAGGTCTACTTGTTGGTGTTATATAAAGAGGTATGTATCGCTATTATTATGCTACTAGATGTTATTCAAATGGTATCAATCGGAAAAACTATTTCACGTTTGCCGTAAATTTTCGAGCATACTGGGCACAAAATCAAGTTTGATGTGTCACGACGATCTCAATGATATTTACCTCGTCAGATTTAAGATCTATGAGGCATTTCTAGAAATTCATTTACGCAAATAAGATAAATCGAGCATGTTTTTGTCGAAATTAAAGCTAATATGCATAAATTTGAGAGACCCATAGCTTGGAGATTACGTCGCGCCTTAGTGGTAACTCAATCGTTCTTTCCTCAAGATTAAAGAACTGAAAGTGAAATTGCCAGAAAAATAGTTTAAATGGGTATTCGTTATGTGGTATCAGACAGGTGTAAACCGGTATGCTTACCATAAGATTCGGTACAGTGGAGGCGTAAAGTGGTAGTTACGATAAGAAGCGTTACTCGAATTGGTACGAGATATTACTTATTCTAATTTGGTATTAATTTTATATGATGAGGTACTAAAACAGCGTAAAGTGGTATAATTACCATAAGAAGCGTTACTAAAATTGGTACGAGATATTATTATTCTCATTTGGTATTATATTTTTGGAAGATGTGGTACTGTGTAGTAAGTGGTATGTTACCATAAGAAGCGTTACCCAAACTGGTACGAGATACTACTTTTTCTCATGTGGTGTGTATTTTAAAGGATTCGGTACAATAGAGGCGTAAAGTAGTATAGCAACGATAAGAAGAGTTACTCGAACTGGTACGAGATATAACTTGTTCTCATTTGGTAATAATTTTATAAATATGTGTTACTAAAACAGCATAAAGTGGTATAGTAGAGGCGTAAAGTGGTATATCATCGATAAGAAGCGTTATTCGAACTCGTACGAGATATTACTTATTCTCATTTGGTATTAATTTATAAAACGCGGTACCAAAACAGCGTAAAGTGGTATAATATATGCGTATAATGGTATAGCAACGGTGTTGTATTAGTTTTATAAGATGTGGTACTAAAACAACTAAAAGTGGTATATTAGAGGCCTAAATTGGTATAGAAAACGATAAGAAGTGTTACTCGAACTGGTAAGTGATATTGCTTATTCTCATCGGGTATTAGTTTTATAAGATGCGGTACTAAAAGAGTGTAAAGTGGTATAATTACCATAAGTAGTCTTACCAAAAATTGGTACGATATATTACTTATTCTCATTTGGTGTTAGTTTTAGAGGTTTGGTACCATAACGTACTAAACTGGTATATTTACCAGAAGAAGCGTTACCCAAACTGGTCTGAGATACTACTTATTCTCGTGTGGTATTTATTTTAAATGATTCGTTACAGTAGAGGCGTAAAGTGGTATAGTTACGATAAGAAGACTGCAACTGGTACGAGTACTACTTATTCTCATTTGGTATTAATTTTATAAGATGCGGTACTAAAACAGCGTAAAGTGGTATAATTACCATAAGAAGTGGTTTCCGGACTGGTATCATAAAATATACCAATATAATGAACGAAGCTTGTTATATTCACATGACAAATGGACAAACTATACTGCTAGAAATCATGGATTTGAATATTCAGATTAATAGTTTTGGTGATTGAACCCGACTTAATGAGTATACCGGTTAGACCTAGGAAGAAACTATATACTAAACAAGCAGTTCATAAACGCTACAAGAACCCGGATTAAGACGATCGTCGGAAGGACTGATACCGGATGTGCCACGCTGGACAAGGAATTCAAACATCATTCAAGGCGCGGCAAGTCGAATACTTTTGACAGGCAATTAATTCAAGGCTGGAAGCTAAAGACAAGTCGAAGTCTGGCCAAGCTTAATAAGGAATAAAGGAAGTGGCACATCTTGAACTACAGCGAAGTCCAGACAATTAGTGTGTTGTTCGATGCTCAGAACCATCTCACAACGGCTACAAGCTCAGACCTCGACTATAAAAAGGAGGAAAACAAGCTAAAGATGGTTACGACACCTTATCTGAGAAACTATTACGAGAGATTTAGCTCAAGCATTTTTAGTTCCTTAGCGAGAAAAGGAATTAAGTGTTGTCCTCACTGTACTGCTAGTAAGTGAGTGTTCCAAGGGCTGTAAAAAGCTCTTGAAAGAGACGGACTGTGAAAAGCTGTCTAGTTGTGGTGTCTAGGAGTTTAGTTAGCAAGTATAGCCGGGGGGTTATACGTGTTAGTCTAGCTAAGAAGGTTATACGACGGGGTTGTATCGAAACCAAATCTTCTAGAATAACCTTTCTTGCGGGAAATGGGAGACGTAGGAGATCTTTTTGGCTCCGAAATTCCGTAACAAACTGTTGTGCCTTTCACAATCAAGCACACACATCAAATTACACAACCGGTTTCAGCCGCCAACTGACCGGTATCACTTGCGCACAACCCGCACACTGAATCAAGCACCCGTTTCTAACCCTACCGATAAAGAACCAAAAAGAGCGAAGTGTTTATTCACCCCCTCTAAACACACAAACCGATCCTAACATATACGAAATCATAAATAACACTGGATTAGCAAAACCTACCAGAGACCAAAGCTTGGTATATTTTCACATCATTTGTGAATGACAAAATCTAACATAACACTAGAATAACAAAAGATACCAGCGACCAAAGCTTGGTATATCCACAAATAATGTGAATGAAAAAAACAACTAAAGGGAATGACAAAAAGACAAAAAGAATATGCAGAATCATATTGGTTCGGTGCATTTCCTGCGATTGTGCCCGATCTTCTTGCATCTTCCACACTTGAGCGGGCGGTCATCTTGAACTTGTGAAGGAATCCTCTTTGTTTGTGGACGACCGGGGGGTCGTTGAATATCCGGCTCAATGACATCTCCAGGTAACGGATTATCAACAGCAATATCAGAAGGAATTGGATTTATAAAGGACATGCAGGTCTCTTGGTATTTTGCCAAACTATAATAGTCGTCGCAAAAATCATATGGTGAAAGACCTAAGGAAAGGATGCATGAACAAGCATGCTTACATGGAATGCCTCCAATTGGAACAATATGCACGAGCAGACCTTATTGGTTATGTCTACGGCAAATTTCTCCCCGTGATCTGAAACCTCAAACTTCTAGCCACAAGCAGTGTCAACAAACAATATACGAGATTTGCCAATGTTGAATTTCATTTTTTTCCCGACTTCTTACACAAGTGCACGATTTGTTTCTGCGCTTCATTTCTTTTGTCATTCAAGATAACATAATTTTTCGCCGTATCTCGTCAACCAATCCCACAATTGGCAGTGCCATAGCCACATGTACCCAACTATTCCAACTTTCTGCGATGTTGTTGTCAATAATTCCCCATGCCAACAAACAAGAAATTGACTCAGGAATTTGGTTTCGACTGCCGTATGAAGCTTTCGGCATCTTCAAATGCTGCTTGAATTTCTGTAATGAATTTTAAGTATTCCTGTCATAAGGAGAATATGCTTTCTTGAACAATGATGTCCAATATTTTTTGTTCCTGAAAGGTTTACACTTGAGTTCAAAAATTATCAATCACATGCCTTAGACAATAGGCATGTTGAGATTCTGGAAAGACCATCAGAACGCCCCTAAAGAGACCCTCATTCCGATAAGAGAAAAGACATACTATCTGAAGTTGTCTATTCCACGATGCCGCAAGATGTGTCTCAGCTTCAAGAGAAACCACTCCCATTCATCAGAGTTCTCCCCGTCAATCACTCGGAACAATGTGATTATTATATGTAAACACTCCGTTTTGACATATATACAAAGTGATAATGTAATTGAGATACCTGCAAAAGCAACTGTGCAGAACCCATCATCTCCATCCTTCGAAACAGCACTCATCAAACAATCCTTTGTGTTTTGATTTGATGTGTGTCCCATCCAGGAAAAGTAAGGGACGACAACCACGAACAAAATCCAGTTATACAAGCTTCGAAACATATAAACAACCTCTTAAATTTGTTGGTTTCGGCATAAAGTTCACAGTCCGCAACACTTCCTAGATTCGTTTGCCTGACTGCGTCGCAATACCACCGCAATCTATCATAAGATCCTCTGTAAAGGCCAAGAATGTTTTGTAGTGTGATTTCTTTCCCTGCCCACACTTGATTATACGGAATTTCTACTCCAAACTCCCGCAAAAAGTCATTCTTGATTGTTATTGGCTTGTAGATAGGCTCACTTCCCAGTTTAGGCTGCACTAATTGGCTACCAATTTAGCATCGGCCTTGGGGTGGCGGCGACTGAGCAAATTTGATTCCCCACATGTATGATTGAGGTTGCATTTTCGAATCTTGAATATTCCATCGGTCTTACTGCGAGCAGAATATATCCGCCAACAATATCCTTCCACATTGCAGTAACAATTTGAGGGTCATTTTTTATATATTGGAACGATTATGCTGGGCAATCGCGTACTTCTTCAGCATTCTCCGAAAATCAGCAGCATGTTCAAATATTCCTACGCCATGGATGCCTCGAATCCATCTATCGATTGAGTTGACAGAGGAAGAGCATATGTAACTTGAATCTTGAATAAGAGGTAGCCCGACATCAACCGTGTCCATCCTCTTCGCAGCAACCATATCAATCACACTCACCTCTAGCTCACGGTGCAATCCCACCATGAATTTGATGTCATTATCTATGATCAATGATATTGGAGTTTGGTTTAAAGGTGAATTGTATTTGAATGAAAGGAGCTGATGTTCGAATTCGGGAATCTCTGTGTAACATGTATCATCAGTTGGTACATGGTGTGGTTTCTGTGACTTCAAAGCTAAAACACTCAGCTTCATATTGACACAATGTCAATAATCCATCGCTTTCATGGCCTGAATTAGGGATAGCCATGGTATTCCGTGGAATAGCTGTCATTTGGCAGGTTGTGAATGAGAACGAGAATATTCGTTGTAAGGAGCATTTATTTTCAGAGAATATATGTCATTTGGCAGGTTGTGGAATATTTTTCATTTGGCAGGTTGTGGTACCCGTTGGGGAGGAAGTGTACTAGGAAGTCAAGATGCTTTGGGCGGGAAAGCTGAATCTCGGTATTATTTTGTGCGGGAACTTTTATGTAGTATATATTCATGTAATGATGTGGTACCAGAAAACTTTATATGTTACAGATTATGGTTTAGGCGCCAGTGATTCGAGTTTTATGTTTTAGAGTATCGGGGATTAGGGTAAACGGTTTCGGGGTTACGATTAAGGGTTTACTTTGTAAGATTTGTTATATGAAGGACGTATAATGTTGGTTAGGAGACATTTGTTGTAATTCATAATGGTAAATATCAATGTGATGTAAATATAGTTGTGTACGATTTGTAGTGGTACATTTTACATGATCAAAACCTCATTACTGGACTACTTACATCATATTTGCATAAACTTGACAAAATCAAGGAACTTGGTGGTTTAAATACATCAAATCATTTTAATTCTTCTACAACCGAAAAAACCAACTTTTATTAACGAAACTATTCAAACCATTAACATAGTACATATAATATATTATCTAGTATTACTACGACTTAATGTGGTATTGTTTCGTAATGTATTGTTACGAGGATAGTATAAATAGTTAGCAACATATTATGAAGTGATATATTTTACATTTGATGCGGTATCATACAAAGATGGAGAGACCATATTCACTGATGGCCCATGAAGCTTCTGGAATGTTCTTATTTTTGTTATGAATGCAGAATAAATTGGTACTAAACTGTACTGAAGTGGTACAATTTACATGTGATGTGGTATTGTGTGAAGATGGAGACGGTAACAGGCCCATGAAGCTTCTGGAATGCTCTTATTTTTTGTTATGAATGTAGAATAAATTCGTAGTAAACTGTACCGAAGTGGTATATTACATATGTGATGTGGTATTGTATAAAGATGGAGACGGTAATAGGCCCATGAGGCTTTTGGAATATTCTTATTTTTTGTTACGAATGCAGAATAAATTGGTACTAAACTGTAATGAAGTGGTATAATTTACATGTGATGTGGTATAGTATAAAGATGGAGACGGTAATACGCCCATGAAGTTTCTGCAATGTTCCTATTTCTTGGTACGAGCGGGGTATAAATTGGTATCAAATTATACTTCAGTGGTATAGTTTACATATGATGTGGTATTGTATAAAGATGGAGACGGTAATAAGCCCATGAAGTTTCAGCAATGTTCCTATTTGTTTTGGTACGAATGGAGTATAAATTGGTAATAAATTATACTAAGTGGTATAATTTATACATGATATGGTATTGTACAAAGATGGGGACAGTAATAGGCCCATGAAGTTTATGCAATGTTCCTATTTTTTGGGACGAGCGAAGTATAAATTGGTCGATCGACGCCGTTCTTCTTCCGGCCACTAACTCGGCGATCGATGCCGTTCTTCTCAGCAACTTTCTTCTTCCCATCAACCTTCTTCCGGCCACTTTCTTGGCGATTGAGGGGGTTCTTTTTCGGAGCCATCGCAAGATTCGTCGATGAATTGTTGAAATTGGTCGGGGTTCGTTGATTAGGGGTTCAAATCGGTAGAAAATTCATCAGGTTTTCTCGATGAAGGGGGGAAATCTAACTTTAGGGTTGTGGTACTGGAAATCGATTTTTTGGTCTCAGTTCGTGTCTTAATTGGTATATTCATAAAATTTACAGATCATTTAATAATAACACTTCAATCTTAATAAATACCACTAAAATAGAGTTATATACCACTTTATAACACGTGAAGATTAGGTATTCTATGTTTGATGTAATTTCCTAAAAAATAAGGGAAAAAGTCTTTTTCAGTCTGAATGAGTCCTTATCCCTAACGTAAATATCATTTGGGTCCTTTTCCCCATTTAAAATATAAAAAGGGCCTGATTCCTATTTAAACTTGTTAATAGGGCCTGAAATCCAATAAACTCTTAAATATATGCCTTTTTACGAAGGAAACTACACGACAAGAATTCAATTGAAATACAATCAATACTCGCAACTGGTGGAAGGAGGATTTTCGCTCTTTAGCTGCAGCACAACTAGGGTTGCAAATGAATCGAATTTTTTTTGTTCGATTCGAAATTCAAGATTCGGATTCGAAATATTAGAATATCAAATCCGAATAAGAATATTTTTTTCGATTCGAATAATTTTAGAATACAATATGACAATATTCGATTCGAATTTTTTTAGAATATTCTATTCGAATAATATAATATATATTAAACAGTAGATATTTATAAATATTTATAGTTAAACTAACATATGAATATGAAGCAAGCTATGGAAAACATTTATCCATGAAAGATTTTTTTTTTGTGCTTAATGATGTATTGGATAAACTAATATATGCTTTGCTACATTTTTCTTTTTATGTAGTAACCGCATATTTCATCCACTACGTATTTGTTTTGCTTTATTTGTTTTTTTTAAACAGGTTTTTTGAAAAAATTATTCATATCAGAATATTCGCAAATATATTCGAATATATTATCAAATAGAATATGAAACACTTTTAGTATTCGAATAATAAAAGAATATGAATATGAGTATTCAAAAAATAAAAGAATACAAATAGAATATGATGGTATTCGACTCGATTCGATTCGTTTGCAACCCAAGCACAACGAATCTTTTGTTTTGAACCTAATACATTCTTTACTTCTATTCAAAGATCGAAGCAAGTGTATGTGGGTAAAAGACAAAGTTTATATATATAAAAAGACTTTCGTCATGGACTTTTACCTAACCTTACAACATCGGTCATCAGTTTGTAATCATCCCTTTCATTTTTTTCGTGCCATAATGATTATTTGACTGGATAGTTTGCTTCAAGGAAAACAAAATGGCAGTAGCTGCTTATGCCTCTGTGCTCTGCTTATTGCGTGTCGTAGACAACATTCAACACCCTTCTCGCCTTCGTCTTTTTCCAGACAAGGCTCAAGTTCATACTCTGCAAACGAAGCTTCATACCCTGGAAGGTTATCTCGAAAACCATTCGTCGACAGCGATAAAAGATGTAGAACGCATAGTAAGGAAGATCCCACGAGTTACAAACGATGCTGAAATCTTAATTGGTAACTATGTGGTGGATCGACTTTACGAAGAGCATTCTCTAAATCCAGTGATACCACAGAGGATCAATCGTTTTCTTCAAGATCGTCAAGATCGAGTGATACATAAGAACAATAAAGTGATACAACAAACGATCGAGCGAGTTAGACGGAAGATCACCAAACGCTTGAGTTGCCTGAATCTCCGATTTGAAATCCATCGAGTGATAAAGAAGATCGATTCGGTCAACAAAGCATTGAAGAGGCTGGGGAGCATTCAACGTGATCAAGATCAGCCTAGTAGAGTCCTGAATTGTGAGATGCCATTGACGAATAAAATGGTGGGGTTTGACGATCAGCTAATCCACGTGCTGGAGAAGCTCACTGGTAAGAAACGAGATCTCGTGATTGTGCCCATCGTAGGTATGGGCGGGATTGGTAAGACCACTCTTGCCAGAAGTCTTTTTGATCATCCTTATAACTTGCATCACTTTCAAGTTCGTATTTGGCTAACGATATCTCAGACTTATAGTGTCAAAAATGTCATTCAAGGGCTAACGAAAGATGGCTTTCTTGGCGATATGAGTGAAATAGAAGGGAGCGAAAGTGTAACCGAGTTAATCTTGCAACTTCATAAGAAATTATATGGCCAGAGATATTTGATAGTTTTGGACGATGTTTGGAGTTTGGAAGCTTGGTACGATTTGAAACGAGCCTTTCCCAACAATGGAAAAGGAAGTCGAGTTATAGTGACCACCAGGCTGTCTGATATAGCCAGTCATTTAGATTCTATGAACATTTCTTACCAGATGAAGTTCTTAGACGAGAATAAAAGCTGGGATCTGCTTAGGGAGATAGCATTCGAACGTGGCGGTTGGAGTCTCGAGCTTGAAGAAATAGGAAGAGAAATATCAAAACGTTGCAGGGGACTACCTCTCCTCCTCGTAGTGATTGGCAGGTTGCTTGCAACTTCAAACATGGAGATAGGTTATTGGCAAACCGTTGCCAATGATATAAACACGTTTGCGAGTTCTGCTTACGATGAGTATTGTTTGAGAATCTTATCACTAAGCTACCATCACTTGCCAATCCATCTGAAGCCGTGCTTTCTCTACATGAGACATTTCGATGAAGATGACGAAATTAAAGTGTCTAAACTGATGGAACGATGGGTTTCCCAAGGATTTGTAAAGCCAATGAGGGGGAAAACCCTAGAAGAATCTGCGAGGAAATACTTGGAAGATCTCGTCGGAAGAAACATGCTCTTGATTCATAGAAGAGGTAGAATGGGGAAGATTAAGTTCTGTGGCATCCATGATCTTCTAATGGAGATTTGCATAAGAGAATCTGAAAAGGAACAATTACTGGACGTTCCCAGAATTGCTTCGGTAGGTAGTGGCTTCAACGACGTTTGCTTCCTTTGCAACGCACGATGTATGAACAAGACCATTTTAGACTCTGAAATCCTCGGTTTAGAGTCTAAATATAACGGTAAGATCTCGGTGTGCAGTTCTTGTATGAGCACCTTTCCAGACTTGACCAAATCAAGATTCATCGACGCAGTTCAAAGTGTAGGTCCACGTAGTCCAAAGGTAATAATAGATCATGGATTAAGATTCACTGAAGAAGTTCAACGTGAAATCCAACATTATCTAATAATGACCAAAAATCGTGGCCTTTCTATTGGTGATTATTCAAATGTTCCCCTTACGATGAATCTACTTTGGAGTTTAGAAATCCTTCATGCAAAAAATGGATCAAAGATGGATGATCAGCCGTCCATACCATTGGAGATGCCCCAGTTAAGGAAAGTGAAAAGTGACAAATTTTATTTGGCTGATCAAGTCGGTGCACCGACAATCTTAGATAACCTGCAGACGCTCAAAACAGTGCTAGATTTCGACTGCACGGATGAGATAGTTAGAAGAATCCCAAATCTAAGAAAATTAGGCCTCCTCTATTATACTTGTTTTAAAGGATGGCCAGGCTTTCATCTAAAAAATCTTGCTCATCTGCAAAGGCTTGAATCGTTGTCCATACACTGTGTAAATGATGAGATTCCTCTCGACTTAAAGTCCATTGAATTTCCGCGTTCGTTGAAGAAATTGACCTTGAAAGGCTGCATGGTTGCATGGCACCATCTTTCAATCATCGGTTCGTTACCTAATCTCCAAGTGCTCAAATTGTTGGATAATTCTGTTGTAGGAAGGAAGTGGAATAATCCGAACGAAGGAGAATTTACTAGCTTGAGATGTTTGGAGCTAGCTGGGTTAAATCTTGCGCAGTGGTGCGTCGATCCTTATATCCACTTTCCAGCCGTTGAGTCTCTCGTTCTTGAAAGGATGAGAGCTCTTGATGAAATCCCTCGAGAAATCGGAGAACTAAAATCCCTACATTCGATTTCTTTGATATTATGCCGTAAAGGAGTAATCGATTGTGCGAGGGACATATTAGAGGAACAACATAGCTCTGGAAATGAAAGGCTCGTCGTTCATGTCGAGGATTTAAACTGGCGAACTTATCAGATTGGCGGTGATAGCTAATGGTTTGTGATGACCTAAACCCTTACTTTTTTTTTTGGTTTCATCATCGTAAGCTTGAAACAATTAATATTTGAAAGTTTGCAGATTAAATCTTGTGCGCTGGGCTATGGAGATGAAGGAAGGCCTCACAACTGAAAGTCCACAAGACAAGAGCTATGGAAACGCGTATGCAGTTTCGGTAATAAGGATATTGTATATAAATAATGACTGTTTCTGTTAAAGACGGGATCTTTATCATGCTTTGTTTCAGAATCTCAAAGTGAAGTATGTTGTTTCTTACTATCTCTTTTCCTGTCTGTACTTTCGATTGATGCATAAGTTGGTATTTGATATAATCAAGTGAAACAAATAAAAATGCCATGAATTAATGCCGGAAAGGAGCAAGATGTGTAAGAAATCAGCAATGATGCAAATTAATTGAAAGTTAATATAAAAGCAAGCATGTACCTCGTCTTCCTTTTAAATCAATTGGCAATAGAGATAAGTAGCTCACAAGCATATAAGTCCTCCTTTTCCGATTTATTCAATGTCGGATTCATTTTGATACTCCAGCACTTTAGTGAATTAACTAACGTAATATAATATAAATTAAAATTTATTCTTTTTCATGTTCCAATAAAATGTAGATAATATGCAATAAGCATTTGCGATTTGAAGAATGAGAACGGTATAAGATTTCATGCCAAACTTTAGCAGATGACAGCTTTCAGCTTTGCAACTGCATTGAATGATGGATACTCTCACGTTGGAACTTATCATCGCCTGCCTTAATAGTAGTATTGTATTTCTATTTCCTAATTGAATTCGACAAAATAGCCCAGTCACTACCCAGTCATCTTGACGCTTATGCATCCAATAATTATTCCATTATTAACTTGTAGTTATAATAATTATTACAACTGTCATCTAGTAGTAGTTTGTCTGTCATTCATGACCTTTTTGCAAATAAATAACAAATTAATACAGGCTCTACGAATTAATAAATGAGTTATTCTTACCTTTTTTTACGGTCCCGAGGTATCCTCAAACAACCCGGCTATGGGCTAACCGCCACACACTCCAGAGGTGGGACTAATCTCCTGGTCAGATGGATACGTCCCAAACCCACCCAACAACGATAGTCATGGGCCTAGGCCCATGGGAACTTCTCAAACGAAATGTGAGAGGTGGGATTTGATCCGTTGACCTCCTAGCCACATGACCTTTGAGGCCTCCCCCTCAACCACTAGGCCAAGGGGTCATTGGCAATGAGTTATTCTTACCTATTCACCGAAATACGGGGTAATATCGACTTACGAACAGCGTATACGTTGCGTGTCTGACCCGTATTTAAAAGTTTCAGGTGAAGACAAATCACCTACCAGACACTCGAGGTTCAACAATGGTGTCGAAAGGGAAAAAGTGACTCGTGCGATTAATGTTGCTCAGATTTGTTTTATGCGTTATATGAATCTCCGAGTATCATAGTATGCGACGAATAAGTGGTCTCGGTTCGAACTTGACGGTTGAGATAGATATCTTCAATGAATTAGTATTGAATTCAAAACCAACGTAGCAGAACAAACATTGATGAGCCAAGAGCACCCTCATTCCTAGATAAATCGAAAATGGTGGATGTTATTGTTATTGTTCTGGAATTCCTCCGTTCTTGCCTTTTTTGAAAGGAGTAAAAAAAATGAAGATATCCATGTATACCATGTATGTTCCCATGTATACCAGCCTTTTTCATATCTTTTTTGTCATGCTCATTGCCTTGTACCAACTCTTCTTGCTTTTTTGCAGAAATGAGCTTCTTAAAATGGAGAATCCAAAAGATGGATCGATCGGTACATGATTAAGATAAATCAATATCAAAAGGAATCAATTGTCTGAGAATGCAGATCGAAAAAGAGACGAGAAACATAGTTCAGTTTGAGAATCTCTGAACAAGATTTAATCTCCCAAGTTTCAAACATCATTATTGCTAGTAAAAATGAAAGGTGAACAAAAACCATTGGGGGGTCATTACAAGCCATGTTAGCTAGCACCGCCGCCAATCTGATAAGTCCGACAGTGTAAATCCTCGACATGAAGGACGAGCGTTACATTTCCTGAACTCATCTGTTCCTCTACCATGTCCCTCGCAGAGTCGATGATTCCCTGGCAGCACAATATCAAAGAAACCGAACGCAAGGAGGGAAGTTCTCCGATTTCTCGAGGGATTGAATTCAGAACTTCCATTCTTTCGAAAACGAGAGACTCGAGGGCTGGAAAGTGAATATAAGGATCGACGCACCACTCCGCAAGTTTTAAGCCCACGAGCTCTAAACTTCTCAAATGATGAAATTCTCCTTCGTTGGGATTATTCCATTCCCCTCCTAAAACGGAGTAATCCAACAATTTGAGCACTTCAAGATTAGGCAGCAAACCGATGATTGAAAGATCGGCCCATCCAATCTTGCAACCTTTCAAGGTCAAGTTCTTCAAGGATCGTGGAAATGCAATGACATTGAAATCCATAGAGATCGTATCAGAGCGGCAGCATATGGACAACGATTCGAGCTTTTGTAGGTGATCAAGATTTTGGAGATCACAGCGTGACCCTACTTCCTCCTGCTTGTTCGGTGATTGGAGAAAAGGATAGAGCAAACCTAATTTTCTTAAATTTGGGAATCTTCTAACAGTCTCATCCGTACACCTGAACTGGACGGCTGTTTTGAGCGTCTGCAGGTTTTCTAAGACTGTTGGTGCACCACCTAATGGATCAGCCATTTGAAGGAAGTTAACTTTCACATGTCTTAACCGGGGCATCTCCCGTAGTATGTGCGTCTGAGACACGTGTCCTTTTCTGGCGTGAAAGATTTCCAAATTCCAAAGTAGATTTACCGTGTCGAGAACACGTAAATCATTATCGATGGAAAGGCCACTAAATTTTGTCATTATAAGAGCAGCAACGAATCTTGATTTGGTCATGTGCGGAAACGTGCTCATGCAAGAACTGCACACCAAGATCCTACCATTGTATTTCGAATATGGACCGAGGATTTCAGAGTCTAACAACGTCTTATTAGTACACAGTGTATGGCAAAGGAGACAGACACATTTGAAATCATCAGCTACCAAAGCAATTCTGGGAACGTCCAATAACTGTTCCTTTTCAGATTCTCTAATGCAAATCTCCCTTACAATATCATGGATGCCACAGAACTTAATCTTCCCCAGTCTACCTCTTCCACGAATTAAGAGCATGTTTCTTCCGACGAGATCTTCCAAGTATTTCCTCGCAGCTTCTTCCAAGGTTTTCCCCCTCATTGGCTTCACAAATCCTTGGCAGACCCACCTCTCGATCAGTTTAGACACTTTAATTTCTTCATCTTCATCGAAATGCCTCATGTAGAGAAAGCACGACTTAAGATGGATTGGCAAGTGATGGTAGCTTAGTGATAAGATTCTCAAGCAATACTCGTCATAAGCAGAACTCGTAAACGAGTTTATATCTTCCGCAACGATTTGCCAATACTCGATTTCCATGTTCGAACTTGCAAGTAAGCCACCGATCACTACGAGGAGGAGAGGTAGTCCCCTGCAACGTTTTGATATTTCTCTTCCTATTTCTTCGAGCTCGAGATTCCAATGGCCATGTTCGAATGCTATCTCCCTAAGCAGATCCCAACTTTTATTCTCGTCTAAGAACTTCATCTGGTAAGAATTGTTCGTAGAATCTAAGTGATTGGCTATATCAGACAGCCTAGTGGTCACTATAACTCGACTTCCTTTTCCATTGTTGGGAAAGCCCTGCTTTAAATCGTACCAAGCTTCTAAACTCCAAACATCATCCAAAACTATCAAATATCTCTGGCCAAATAATTTCTTATGAAGATGCAATATTAACTCGGTCAAGCTTTCGTCGCCTTCTCTTTCATTCATATCTCCAAGAACACCATTTGCCAAAAGTCCCTGAACGAGGCTTTTGACGCTATAATCTTGAGATATCGTTAGCCAAATACGAACTTGAAAGTGATCCAAGTTATAGCGATGATCAAAAAGACTTCTGGCAAGAGTAGTCTTACCAATCCCACCCATACCTACGATGGGCACGATCAAGAGTTCTTGTTGTTTACCAGTGAGCTTCTCCAGCACGTGGTTTAGCTGATCGTCGAATCCCACCATTTTATTCGTCAATGGTATCTCGCCATTGAACTTATCCACGACTCTGTTAGGCTGATCTTGATTATGTTGAATGCTCCTCAGCCTCTTCAATGCTTTGTTGACCGAATCAATCTTCTTTATCACTCGATGTATTTCGGACTGGATATTCAGGCACATCAAGTTGTTGTTGATCTTCTGTCTCACTCGATTGATCTTCCGTATCACTCCGTTAGGAGAATATGATGGTGTTGCTCGATTTTGAGTATGTTCTTCGTAAAGTCGATCCACCACGTAGTTACCAATTAAGGTTTCAGCATCATATGTGACTCGGGGGATCTTCCTTATTCTGCGTTCTATATCTTCATCTATCGTTGTTGAGGAATGATTTTCGAAAAACTCTTGCAGGGAATGAAGCTTCTCTCTTAGATCATCAATCGGTGGAGTGTCTGTAAAGGCGAGAAGGGTGTTGAATGTTGTCTAAAACACGCAAGAGAGAGAGCACAGATGCATAAGCAGCTATTGCCATTTTTTTCCTTCACTGAAGGAAAAATATCAGACGGAAAGTAATAATTGAGAAGAAAGAAGGCTTACAAACTAAGGGCGGATGTTTAATACGAATCACTTGTTTAGGATTCTAAAGCGCGTTTTGGTCGTTTAAGTCGACGACGAAGTCTTTTTTAAGTCTTCGGTTCAGAACAACTTGGAGTCTTTCAAGTCTTCGGGCTATTTTAGGGCTATTATTAGGGCTATTTTAAGAAAGGGATTAGTTTTTTATCCCTTCTAGAAAAAGAACTTGACTTTGGTCAAGGGAATTGGTTTAATTAAAACACTACATATTAACTATTAACTAAATTAATCATTTTATCTTTTTTAATAAAAATAAAACCAGCGAACCAATCGACGAAAAACAGAAAAATCGAGCCAAAAAAGGCAAATACCGAATCATCCAACCAATATCCACTAGATCCGGAACACCCAAGATCCAAGACGCTCGATTATGTTCTTCAACGCAGATACTGTAAGTATATGGCGTTTCGATTTCTGCAATTTCGTTAAATTGAATTTCGGGCATTGCAAATTTCGTTCATTTTAATCACATTTTTACGTTTCGAGTATCGGGAATTTGATTTTTGCATCATTGGGTAGTTGTGGTTAGCATTTTGCGGTCGATCGGTAAGGAAGATGCCGTTTTTTCGATTAATCGAATAAATTATTCGATTTTTTTTTCTATTCGAAAATGTTGTTCAATAAATATTTTTCAACATATCTAATTCGAATCAGTTAATCGAAACCGCACTTTATTCGAGTTTATTTTGTTCCAAAAGATTGTTCGAATAAGTGTTTTTTCAGCATATTGGAATGGCTCGATGTACGTACCCGATTAATAATTTGAACAAACTTTTCGGGTAATGTCATAATTCGTATACATTACTCGAATAATGTTTTTTTTGAGTGTTTACTTTATTCGAATAGTACACTTGATTTAAAATTCGAGTTTATTTATATAAAGTTATGCCGACCAACATCATGATTGAATACGATGGAGAATGGATTATTGGAGATGATAATAAGTATAGTTGGGTTCCAAGGATGGGAAGAAATATAACGCCCATTGGGTTCGATGGTGATTGCTTTTCGCGGAAGGATCTCCGAAACGAAATATATGCGTTTATTAATGTAAGCGGGAGGCCGGAGTTGAAGTTGAGTTATCAACTAAGTATGAGAGGTATGGAAGGTTGTGCTCCATTGTATATAAGAATGATAGAGAGTTGAAAGGTTATATTTACTTAGGGGGTCCAATGGATAGACTGATTCTCTATGTGGAAATCGGACACGCTACGACCCTTCTCCGTCAAACTCTTGCGAATGATGAAGTAAGTCATCGTCCAGTTGAGGTTCGTAGCGGTGGAGGTGGTTACAACGATGATTATTTTGATCGTATCATCGACTTCGGCAGTGATGGAGATGTGAATTATGGGGGTGAGGTCACGACGAAGCGAACGTGCATGCCAACTTTGATGAGTTGTTACACGCAGAACGAGCACATCAATTTTGATGGCGTAATCGAAGAAAATGCAGTCAGGGATGAGGAGGACAATGAGGAGGAAAATAATGCAATTATTCATAGTGATCGGTATCCTTTTACGGATGGTTCCACCATGAGAGGTGACGAATTTGAGGATAGAAGGGCTGCCAAGAAGAGGATCCACAGAGTTGCCGTAATGCATCCTTCGAGCTCCGGAGCGTAAAATCTTCTTGATCGGCCTATGCCGATGCAAAGGGGAGGAATGTAGTTGGAGGATATGGACGAAGGATTAATGATACATCCGTATTTCGATTCGCACATATTGCAACACACATACGTGCGACCTTGCAAATCGGAATGCAAGACTTACTCAAGCATCATCATCCTTCGTGAGCGATATGCTGCTTGAAACTTTTCAGGGCTCTACAAGTACACCGGCCCCTAAACTAATTCGAACAATGATGAGAAACCGTGGGATCGAAGTTTCATACATCAAGCATGGAAAGGAGGCATATTAGCCGAAATGCAATGAAGGGTGACCCCGACGAGAGTTACAAGCTGTGTCGTTATACTTGTCGACGTTGAAAAGGTTGAATCTGGAAACCATAGCATGCCTACCTAGATGATGAGCGGAGATTTAAACATGTATTCATATCCCTTGGTGCTTGTATTGCGGGATACCGTCATATGAGAAAGATTGTTTGCATCGACGACACTTGTTGAAAAAAATATAACGGTACGTTACTCGTTACATCGGCAGAGGATGGCGACCATGCCCAGCCCTGAAGGGGGCGAAAGGGGCGACCGCCCAGGCCCAGTCATAAAGGGGCCCCATGTTTTATAGTGTACTAGTACTACTATGCTAAGTTATCAATAGTTTTTAAAAAAACAAAGCCCGTTAACTTCCCAGCAAGAACAAAAAGTATTCAATTAGTTTGGGCCCACCATATTGATATAGCCCACAAATACTCAAACCTTAAACATAAAAGCTAGTTAAAATTATAAAGCCCAAAAATAATTATTGGCACATAGAAGAGATCAACGGTATTATCTTTCCGGCAGAAACATTGCAACATATCTCCTCTTCGTTCTTCTTCTTGAGCTTTGAGCAACAGCATTATTGTATTGACTGCAATTTTTTCACAAAAAAGATAACACCAAATCTCGAGTCAATCTTGTGGAAAAGGTATAAGGTATGTAAATCGCCTAAATTTCTTATTTAAATTAAAATTTTCTTTCTTGTTAACCTAAACCTATGTTTTTTTATTTTGTGATTTCGTTTCCCTTACAGTTTGCATCTTTGGGGATTGGATTCAGAATTACAAAAGCGACAAATCTAGGCTGAGCCACTAGGATTTTAAATAATCAGGTGTTATTTTTCCTATTCATTTGCGATTTGTGATAGTGTCGACTCCTTTCTAATTTGTGTGTGATTTTTAAGTTACAATCTAAATCAATGTACATTGACACTACGTTGGAGCATGTCGAAAATGTGATGGCATATTTTAGTAGGTATAGAGAAGATGGGTTTATCTCTTCTGTGAATGTTGCAAAAGATATTGCACTGGAGATGGATATTGAACCGGTCTATCAATCAAAGCTTCGTATTATTAGGAAAAGACAGTTTGACGAAAATGATCATGTTGAAGAAAGGCATAGTCCTGAGGAATCCTTTAAAATTGATTATTTTTTTGTTATTATTGATATGGCAGCTACTTCTTTGAAGAACAGGTTTGAACAATTGAGGACGTTTGAATGTATTTTTGGGTTTTTATATGACTCGAGAAAGTTGAGATTATTGAATGATAATGAACTCAAGAGCGATGCTCTAATTTTCAGCGCACGTTTTCTCATGAGAATTTGTCAGATATTAACGCAAATGATCTTTTTCTGAGTTGAACTACAAGCTACATTGCCGAACCGTTTAATGTCAGCTTTAGAAATTCTTGAGTTGTCAAAATTGTTGATTGTTATCCAAATGTTTACATTGCTTATCGTGTTCTTTTGATTGTACCAGTGACTGTAGCATCAGCGGAAAGGAGTTTTTCCAAGTTGAAATTGCTGAAAACATACTTGAGATCGTCCATGTCACAACAAAGATTGAATGGACTTGCTATATTATGTATCGAGAGGAATCTGTGATACTATAGATATGGATACATTTATCCACGATTTTGCTTCTAGAAATGTTCGTTGTATATTTTTATGTGATTATTTGCGTTATTTTTGTGATTTGATATGAATATTGTCGATTTTCAGCTTCATACTAGAATGAAAAAAAAAGTCACACGATAGGGGCCTTGCTTTGTATTTCGCCCGGGGCCTACAAATTGTTAGGACCGGCCCTGATGGCGACACCCATCAGTTTTCTTTGGCTTGGGGCATAATAGACAATGTAGAGTCGATAGAAGCTTGGATGTGATTTTTGAACGAGCTCTTGGCAGTCGTACCCAATGAGGAATATCTTGTTATCGTCTCCGATAGAGCTGCTTCAACCAAAGCCGGCGTTGCAAACATCTACAATCGTGCACACCACGGTCAGTGTATTTGGCATCTATCACAAAATATGAAAGGCCGTTGTAAAACAGGGTGCGACTGAGATGTTCATGCAGATTGCTAAACTATACAAGCAATGTGACTTTGATTCATAGTATAGGGTATTGAGAAAATGTTTCCCGCGGCACATGCGTATTTGGAAGCAAATGCTACTAAGGAACGATGGAGTCGAGCTTATTCTCCGATAACTCGCTACAACATCATGACTACGAATGGAGTTGATCATGCAAGACCCGTGAAGAAAGAAAGCTCCCAATCATTGCGCTTCTGGATCGACACAGAGGATGACGGCGGATTGGTTTGCTAGATACAGACAGAAATCTATACAAGCAACCACAAAGTTTACCCCAACAGTGGAAATGATATCCCGTGAAAGGTATACGCTAAGTCAAGGGTGAAGTTGGTGAAATCGCTCCGCAAGAGTATGATGCCCGTTCTTCAGGGAGTTGTGTCGTTGCTGCAATCGAAGACATGTACGTGCCGCCAATTCGATATCGATAGGATTTTGCCGCATGCAATCGCAGCTAGTCTACGAGCGAACATGTGTTTTCTATCCGTTGTGTTCGGATTATTATTCTGTGCTAACGTGGCAGTTCGCTTATCATGAACGAGTTTCTCCGGTTCCGGATCAAGTCGAATGGGATACATTGGAGGAATTGGTGTTGCCGCCTCGGTTCGTAGCAAGGCGTGGGAGGAGAAAAGAAAGTAGGTTGTGTTAAAATTGAAAATTTACTTATTCGAGTATGTTTGGAAAATCGAAAACATTCGGATAAGCTACTCGAATGTATTTTTATTAGAATAAAGAATAATCTGTTAAAGGTCGAAAAGGAAATTATTCGAGTATGTTTGAAAAATCGAAAACATTCGGATATATTACTCGAATAATATTTTATTAGAATAAAAATTATTCAAGTATGTTTGACAAATCGAAACATTCGGATATATTACTCGAGTAATATTTTTATTAGAATAAAGAATAATATGTTAAAGTCGAAAAGGAAATATTCGAGTATGTTTGACAAATCGAACATTCGGATATATTTACTCGAATATTATTTTTATAAGGTCGAAAAGGAAATTATTCGAGTATAGTAGGAAAATCGGAAACACTCGGAGACTATACTCGAATAAATTATTTTTATTCGACTTGTTTCGGGTAAAGTTCGAATTATGTTTATCTCAATATCTAGGTGTAGAAATATCAATATTCGCTTAATAAACAAAAACAATGTTTGATAATAATCGTGGAATGAGTTATGGTGGAATGACAAATAGCTCGACCTTGTAGAGATGATGTTTGATAATAATCGAGTATAATTCGACTTTGTAGAAATGATATCATATCTTAATTTGAGGTAATTTACTTTCATGAATCTGAAACACTAATAATACTAAGCTAAGCAAGACATTTACCATTACATAATAGTAATAATAATATTTAGATTTTTAATAACTATTTTCGAATATGTGTAGAAGTTCGAATAGGTTCGACAACGATACTCGAATTATGTTTAATATCGAAGATCACAAAGAATTCACTTATTCGAGTTTTCTGAAAGGTTCGATAGACTCGAATAATGTATTTTTATTCGAGTAACTTGAAAGGTTCGAATAACAGAAACTTTTACAAAATTTCATCTCAAATAACCCTGAACTCACAGATTAAATTTCATCCAAATCACATATTGTCGCTCGGAATCGGCCAAAAATAAATTTAATCACCTTATTCACTAAATGCTAGTATAGTGAAAGTATGGATCGTCTCCACAGGGAAAATGGTTGATTTATTTCTAATTTTCAAACTCGATCGATAATAATAATAATATTAATATTAGGGGGTTTTGTTGACAAAGTTTGGGTGCAATAGTGAACGAGAAATAAAATATCGAAACTAACGATAATAAAATAATAGTCAAGGAATTATTGTCCACCTAGATTTATTTAACTTATCATCGATTTATAAAAGAATTATGTCAGCGCAAGCATAATCGGTTATAGTTATCGACGAACGCCTAATAACCAATCTTTTCTTACTTTCTCTGTAATTAAGAGACGCTCTATAATTACTTCCCTAATCGAAAAATAATCTCCGGGACGCCCTGCAAGAATTAAAGTTCCGACAGCGTTAAATACGAAAAAGACCCGATTATTGATTAATAAACTCGGACGCGGTTTATTTTAATCAAATCATTTAAACTCACAATATAACTTACACTTACCGTAGGTAAAGAAGTTTAATATTGTTTGCTACTTATTAGAACACACAAACAATTACGGATTTGATGTTCTAATTAGCTACGGATTCGCCTAGATTAATTAAATATCGACCACTATTTAATCGTCCTAAGCTCATCGATAAATTTAATTCAAAGCTAAATGAATACTCACGCTTTCACTGTTGAGCACGTAGAATCTCAAAGTTTATACAAATCTAGGCTTCAAATAATCCTTCGACTACGGGGAATTTAGCCGCTAAACATACTAACGAAAACGCAACTAAATTAATTAATTCTAATGACATTGAAATAAATAAAATTAAACTTACAACCTTGTTAATTGCGACTTCCGTGTTCATCAAAGAAACTCATCCGACCGTATACCTTGTCGCCCGAAATGAAAAATAGCAGAATGACTTTCTCAGCTATCCACGTTAATGCGCTGAGGACTCTTGTATCATACATATTATAAGGGACAAAACCATTTTTGGTCCCCGATGTTTACCCTATGGGCGTTTTGGTCCCCGATGTTTTCGACTTGCCACATTTAGTCCCCGACGTTTCTTAATTTGAACGAATTTGGTCCCTCCGTCAATTTAGACGGAATTGCAAAATTAGCGACGGAATTTGCGAAGGAATTTCCGTCAAAAATGATAATTAAACATAAAAATGAGAAAAAATTCAAAAAAAGGTAAAAAATTGAAAAAAGAGAATATTATTAATAAATTAAATAAAAATATAAATAATAATAAAAATAATAATAATAATAAAAATAAAATAATAAACTAAAAATGATAATTAAACATGAGAAAAATTTCAAAAAAAAAGAAAAAAAATTCAAAAAATAAGTAAAAAAATTCAAAAAGAGAATATTACTAATAAATTAAATAAAAATATAAATAATAATAAAAATAAATAATAATAAAATAAAATAATAAACTAGAAAATGATAAATATAAATATAAGATTTTAAAAAGTAAAAGTAAAAAATATATTTATTTATTAAAAATTAAATAAAAAGGAACAAAAAATAAGGAACTAAAAATTATCTTTATTATTATTTTTTATTATTATTTATATTTTTATTTAATTTATTAGTAATATTCTCTTTTTTTTTTTTCATTTTTTTACCTATTTTTTTGATTTTTTTCTTTTTTTCTGGAATTTTTCTCATTTTTATGTTTAATTATCATTTTTTTTTAATTTCTTCCTTTAGCGACGGAAATTCCGTCGCTAATTTTTGCAATTCTGTCTAAATTGACGGAGGGACCAATTGGTTCAAATCAAGAAACATCGGGGACTAAATGTGCAAGTCGAAACATCGGGGACCCAAAGCGCCCATAGGCTAAACATCGGGGACCAAAATGGTTTTTTGCCCCATATTATAATATATAGAAGTTGAAATGTAAACACAAGCTACACGAAAGGAAATAGTTCTTGAAAATGAAAAGCACCCCAACTAGTAATTTTTTTCTCTAACAATCGTCTCTGCTCTCACTATTTCTCACATCATCTATCACCACAATCGCACTCCTCTGCTCTCACAGCTCGATATCTCTCAGCTTTCTATCATCTACGCTAAATCTCTGCTAAGCTCTTCCCTCAATTGACAGCATCTCGGTATTTATAGATGTGTTGTGATTTCTCCCTTTTTTCTTTCCCCTCGACATGGAACTGAAATCCCGTTATGGACATCAAACTCAGAAATCGCGTAGCTCCTTTTCTCTTGTTAAAAATGAAATCACTCTAACAAGAAAGAAAATGAACACAGCTTTTTACGTGGTTCGGATTCTTTTCATGAATCCTACATCCACGGCCAACAATTAAGATCCTTTATTGATGATAACAAATGTTACAGAGTATACATCACGGAAGACTAAACTCAAGAAGAACAGCTTATTTTTTGCAAGGGAAGAAATCTTTTCGCTTCTACGGATTCGCCCGCAACCTAGGAAAACAGACTTACGAGCTGGGCGCAATATCTGTCTTCTTCAGAAAGAAGGATATGGACCAAGAATAAAAATCGAAACAGTGTGGAAAACCCTAATCGCAGAGATGAAGAACCATCCTATTTAGAAAAAATGGAGTCATCACTCTTGATATGCAGCTGTAGTTTTCTTATATCAACTCTCGAGGGTCTCTTCTCCTTTTCTATGGGCTAATGTAAATGGGCGGCTAATAAAGCCCAAAAAGTATTCGGCCCAAGAATGGCAAAATGATTTCTTCAATACTTTTAACACCCCCCTCACTTCTTGGAGCGAATACGATCATTCCGAGTTTTCTGAAAAGTGGTCGGTACTCAATGTTAGTGGCAGTTGAAAAGATCGCTACGCAAACGTAAACGACCCACGGCTTCTTTAGATCTACAAGATGTAGAGAAAAAAGATTAAAATCCTAAGTGCACGGTAGCTTGTACACTAGGATTCTTAAAAGAACAGTGCTTGATTAAAAGCAACATTTTCACATAAAAGCTTCAGATCATTTATCATATATCACAAGCTTATGGAGCAGCAATCTTAACCAAAATAACTTCATAGACAAAAGGTTTTAAACAGTATTTAAATGCAACATCAATAGCTTTGCATAGTCTAACTCATAGTAATTAGCTCAACAATCACTCGAAAAATCATAGTCATTCAGGATAGAGCAGAACCCCAATATACGGTAACTTTGCATAACAATAAACCTGTGATCAATTCAGGGTACAGAAAATAGAAACCCAACAATGCGGTAAGGTTGCAAAGCAAGGGGCAAAGCAGATATCCTAATGCAATAACTTGCACAGCTAGGATCGCAGAACATCATATAAATTTTGATGTCAAAAGTAGAAACCCTAATGCATTAATTTTGCACAGCAAGGGTCAAAGCAGAAAATCCTAATGCAATTATTTGCACAGCTAGGATCACAAACATCAGATAAATTTAGATGTCAAAGAGTACACACCCTAATGCAATAACTTTGCACAGCTAGGGTAAATAAACCTCAGAAAAATCCAAAGGCACATGTGCGGTAACTTTGCACAACACGGTCAAAAACAGAAACCCTAATGCATTAATTTTTGCACAACTAGGTCACGAAACCTTATATTGGTTAACAAAGGCAATATCAAGAATGATAGCACCTAAATATGATAGTGGCAGCAAATGTATGAAGATAGCACAACAACAGTGAAGTGCATGAATAGCCGCAAATAGAACAGATTCAGAAACAACGATTGTGACAAAGATGTCACCAAGTACATACTAGGTAGCAAAAAGAACAGGTAAGGAACGAACTCACCATAGTATGAGAACAATGTCTTTCGCTGCGGGCTCATGAGCTTAGTGGCAAACCCGAGTTCGCGATGCGTTCGTAGAGGAGAAAGGAAGTGATATGCCGTGAGACTGATGGTCTCTTCTTCGATCTTAACCTTTGTCGATTTGCGGATCGTAGAACTAAGAAGTTTATTCAGAAAACAATTGTGGCACAGCTGCGGTAGAAGCAATGGAAAAGGTTAAAGAACGATATAACCGTAGTCCAAAGATTTTCGCAGGCTGTGAGTTCGAAAAGCACAACACCATAGACGTTTTTACAGCCAAAAGATCTTAACAAACCACATCAGGAAGCCTAAGCTGCTAACATTACACAAGCCCGCCCTAAAACCAATCATCGTACGGCACTTGACAAGTATGGAAAAGTTCACAATGGCCCTGA
>JAPQWV010002207.1:0-61358 GCA_027422505.1 Craterostigma plantagineum
AACTCCGGGACCGGCAGCGCGATAGAGGATCGTCCGCGGCTTTGGCCGCGGACTGTGATGGCGCGCACGGTGCGCACAAAGCAAAGACAGCCGCGACTCCGGCTCGGCCGGAGCGCTGCGGCGGCGATCTCTCCTAACGAGGCTATGACTCCGACACGAAGGAGATGTGGCGATGAAGGAGGGCGCGCCCGTGTCGTCGCTGGCGGCAGCGGTTCTGGCTCGGCCAGGACTCGTGCCGGGCCTTCTCCGTCATGGCTCTCCGCGGTTTTGAAGGCTGAGCGATTTGAGTCGCGGCAGCTGAGTTAGGGCTTCACGCTCAAAGCCTTAATGGGCCTTCTGTTGGGCTTGGCCCGTCTGAGGCACAATTTTGTTTCTTTTCGAAATCATGTATTATCAACGTGCTCGTTACGAATGTGATTTATGCACACTTGGGGGTTAGGTTCCGAGTCTTTGTTAAGGGTTAACTCTCTCGGGCTGTATTTGCTTATACGGGTTGTTCGGGACTTATGATCGCCCCATGTTGAAATTACCCCAGTAAGATAAATGGCCAATAAATGTGCAAGTATGTTCTATGTGGATGTGAAGATTTCGTGTAGCAATTATATGCTTATGTGAATTATGTGGATTTTGTGCACATTAAATATGTGATTATGTGATGTCTAACTTAGGGATTTTATACGCATTCCACATCTCTTTTAGGTTAATGCATCGTTAGGAAGATAGGATAACGTTAGAATAGGCAGCGAGGGCTAGGTCCTGACAATTGCTGATCGAGTCATGTATTGAGGAATGAGGATCAAACTAGACGTAAGTTACGAGAAGCACCAGTAGAGATCTTGATGTATGAAACAAGCGACTTAGGAATAAGGAAATACCTATAGTAAAAGTGGTGTGGCGGAATCATTCAACGGATGCGACTAGGAGCTGCGTGGGAACGTGAGGACGAGATGAGAGATCGTTACCCCTCGAATTGTTCCAAAACGACTGATTCCGGGGACGAAATCCTGCTTAAGGGGGGGATGTAGAAACCCGAGTCCCCGTAAGCTAAATGGCCAATAAATTTGCAAAACATGTTCTATGTGGATGTGAAGATTGCGTGTGTACAATTATATGTATGTGAATTATATGAATTTTGTGCTTACGTGACTATGAGGATTTTGTGCACATTAAAAATGTGATTATCTGATGTCTTAGGATTTTGAAAATATGGAATGAGAAAAAGTAAGGTAATACTGTTAGTAAGAATAGAGATTTGGGCTATGGCTATGACTTGGCTAGAATTTTTCAAATTAGGCCCAAGACCATTTGATAGATTTTTGGAAACAAGCTTCCTTGAATCATGGAAAATTAACGCCACATTAGTCCCATCACCATACATATGTTAGCTTAAGATATTTTATCTAACACCCTAATTCATTATCACACAAAAAACGCCATTTAGAGAGAGGGAAGAGAACTCGAACTAAGCCTTGGAAGAAAGTCCGAAATTTCTACTATGCTTTTACGTTTTTGGCTTGTAATTTAGGTTATTAGTTCGAAAATACATGGTTTGGAGGATAGAACCACTAGAAACCTGCACAAAATCATATTCTAGGTCGAGTGAGAGGGTTTTTAAGTTCATACGGATCTTTATCGAGTTCTTGAGAAAAGACGTGGTTCGATCGAAAAGGGGTAACAGCGTCGAAATGAGGGCTTCACGAACTTTGGTTCCGAATCCTTGGTGAAGGGGGATTCACAAACTCAAACTGCCCTTCGTATACATGGACTGGCAATGTGGTCATCACATGACGGACAAGTCGCGAACCATGGGGGAGTTCACACTGCATGCAAGTCGCGAAGCAAGGAGAAGTCTAAGTAGTCGCCAACAGGGACGGAACCATAGGGGGGTCAAGGAGGGTCAGGCGACCCCGGCGGCAGGCGTCAGAAGGGTATATGGTAGGACTGATAAAGTTGAATCTCCATGGATGAGTCTGGTTCTTATAAGAGATGTTCGTTGAAATGTGAAGAATGAGGAAGAAGGAAGAAAGACCTAAAATTTGGGGATCCTTTTAGTTGGGCTTATTTTTTATTGGGCTCATTTAAATTAAATAAACCCAATATCTCTTTAATCCTCATGAAATATTAATTACTTATAGACAATTAGAATGTGATATAGAATGTGATACTTAATAGAGAAGTGATCGACTGGATGGATAAAAAAAAATGGAAGCAATTGCACTTGCAACATGGTCAACTTACAGAAATTTTTTTAAGCATTCTAATAATCTGTTCTTATAATGATTACATTATTTGTCTATTATACAGGGACCACTCAATCAAACCAAATTTTGAAAGATGATGCTTTTAAGCAGTCTAATACTGTTCTTATCTCTTAACGGTGCTTTTTTTATCTCCTACCGATAGTAAAAAGATGATGCTTTTACGGAGCATGATTACAAACTTTAAAAAGAATAAAACGTTAGAAAGTGTCGTGATAAAAAATATGACATGAGAAGTATTGCCTATAGAATTAATATTATTTTGTACTATAGTTGATTTTCTGACCCCCCCAAATACCAAGTCCTGGTTCCGTCACTGTTCGCCAACTACATAGGATCGCGAACTAGATAGAAAGCGCATGACGCAAATTTAGAACATCACGAATTATGATAGGTTGGCGAATTCAAAAGGGTTCGCGAAGAAGGCGGGCGTGATGATGACTTCGCGAAGTCGAGAGAGGTCGAACTTGACGAATCCGTAGGCCTTGCGAATTGAGAGTTCGCAAGTTCTCGCGAACTAGAAGACCCAACTGTTAGGTCCTATGATTAAACAACTCTAAGATCCTAGGCAAGAATTCAAAGTAATTCGACGATAATGATGATCAATAAGATTCGATCGAAAAACTCTTTTGAAGGACAAGAGAGAGAATTCAAGTAGAGTGAGAAAGTTACTGTTATTTCTCTCTCTAGAAATTGAATTGCAAGCCTTTCGGATCAATTCTCAAACTTTCTCTATTCAGCATAATTTCTTTACATGTATTTATACCAAACAAGCTTGGTATAAATATCAAACTAGTCCTAATCGAAGGACTACTATACAAAACGCCCAAATTACAAGGACAACTAATAAAATCTAGCACAATTAAAAATTGTATTCTACATTCTACCTCTTTGTGCTTAATTGCGTCTCTGCGCTGTTCGTCCTTGTCGGGCGTAGTATGATCTGCGCAAGCCAAGGGCATGCTCATAATCTCTAACCATTTCCTGAGCTTCAGGCGCTCCTGGATGTCATCCAGCAATTCCATCAGGAGCGGCTGTTCTCTCACGAACCGGTGGATCCTCAGCATAGTGTCTCGGTTGATTTCTTCCAACCTCTGCTCGATGTTCCTCCTGATGCCTTGAGCGTTCCGTCGCAAAACTTATGAATCTCTTCTTCAGCATCATCCTAGTCTTTTTGCAATTGGATTGTTGTAGGTGATGCCGATGACCGAGCTGATATGCACTTGATTGCTTGGAAGCCCTTCGATCTCAGTCCTTTGTTGAGTGGTTCGTCCATGTTGACCTTCTTCATATTGCTCTCCGGAGCCATCTGAAGGTCGTGCGCGGCGAAGTATTTGACTTGGGGCATCATGAACCGGTAGAGCCATTCGAGGCCTTCTTTCTTGATGAAGCCTTGAGGACCTTTGCACTTCTCCACGTACAGCTGATAAAGGTGGTATATTTCATCAGCAGGGAGGTACGAAAGGTGGCTTTCGCTCAGTTCCTCTCGGGTTCTGTCCACCGCTCAATAACGTAGTGAGGTGTTGGAAGTCCTCCTTTTGACAGTAGACACTGGGGGAGTTGGCATATCGGGAGAGAGTTACTTGAAATGACTCTCCAGTCGTTCCTTCGGGATCCCCAGCCTTACGTCCGGTCCTAGTTGGGTCAGCATCCATAGATACGTCATTCTCTTCTGCTGATCCCAGTGAGAGATCCCTCTCAGCTCGTACTCACCCGCTTCTGACTCTATCCGGTGACCTCCAAATATTTTCCCCGACTTCTTCAAGGAAAGGTATCTCTATTCGAATGTGTCCCATGGCGTGTCGATCCGAACGGTCCCTAGCATCTATCTGGTGGGGGACACCGCTCGTTGTGCGATCAATTCTGGTAGCCTTGGGATGTCTCTTTGGTCGTCTCACCTTCCAGACGTTCGTCGTCTTCTATGATAACGAGGTCCACGGATGGTAAGAAGTGTCGGAAGTCCTGAAGCCGTTGTCTCTGATGCTCCTCGGCATGGAATGGGTCGTCCACTGTCCTTCGAAAATGTATTTTCTAGGACCTCGTGTGGATTGACACTATGTCCTGAGGGGCCCGGTTGGTCTGGAGCGACTGAGGGAGTAGCTTGGGTTGCAGCTAGGGCCACAAGCATGTTGCACTTGCTTCTTCTTCCAGAAGCAAGGGGCTTGAGTAGATCGGTGAGGTGGCGGAGGCGTCCGTAGGGTAAAGGTGGTGGGTCGATATTTGGTATAGTGGCGGTGTGCGGTGCGTGGTGTGGGGTGGTTTGTGTTTGGGTTGGGGTTTGGGTTTCACCAGCTCCAGCGCTTCTCTGCGTAGCGCCCGAGCCTTGTCCTTGGCCACTTATAGATGTCCTCGGCCTCTTCTCCCCTCATGATGGTCCTGATCGTCAGGATCGTCATGTCTGCGCAGTGAGTGGGAGCTTTGGTTTCGGCAAGTGTTCGTTGGTGGCTCAGGGTGATCCACCAGTCGCCGATAAAGGGATTCTTTATGCGGCGACCGGATGGAAAGGCCTATCAAGCGAGCGAGGAGAATGTCGTGGAGCTCGGTTATGGGTATAGTGTATAGGTTGATGAGGATGGAGGTGGCTAAAGGGTCGGTGGTGTGAGTTGTGGAGGTGTGGGTTGTTTGTGACGAAGGCCCTTCTGAGACAGGTGCTTTCCCGGTATTTCTTCGGGATGTCTCGATGGCTTGGAGTACGCTCTCCGTGATTTTGTCTTCCATGGACTGTACAACGGCAGAGAGAGAGCGGCCTGGAACTGCCTCGTTCGTCACAAAGGGTCGCGGACGCCTCCGTGGATGGACCAGGACGACTGATGTCACCTGTTATCAACCTTGAGTAGACACCGACCTTCAGGTTGGCTCACAGTCACTTGAGGTTATGACTGTATGACACTTCCACCCAATCCTTGAGTCGAATATTGAAGATTCGCCTCTATGGGTGTTATGGCAGGCTCAGGTTGCTCCTGCGAATTAGGCACCACGAGAGTTGGTTGCGGCTCAAGATTGAGCGAGAAGTGCCAGCAACACTTGAAGATGTGGTCAGCGTAGTATTTGGTGCAGTGGTGACGGCCGGGAAGAGGGACTCCAGCTGAATGCTAATCTCCTAGGGGTCCTCCTTATCAGGCTACTTTCCTTGTCAGACTCCGTGTCAGACGGGGTGGCGGTGTGAGGAGTAAGGTCTCGATCGACGTTCTCCAATGCCTGATCGTCACCAGTGGAAGAGAGCTTTGCCCCATTTCGACCTCGGGCTGTGGCTACTAGTTGAAGACCTCCTCAATGGTTTCTTCGAGCACGCCGACATGTACGGGCTTTCTCTTCCACTTGGTACTCATGTTCAGGAGCCTCGAGCGCCATGTCGGTAGCCACGACGTCTATCAAGGTATCATCTTGTCGGGCGTTGGCTCTTCGACCAAGGGAGACTCCTGTTGAAGCTCCTGAGCGACAACATCTATCATCACGTCGTCAGGGCTGGGTTGGTGTTCTAGTTGGCGAGCGCTCACATGGTAATCTGTCGGGGGCCCTCTGATCATTTGCTCCGTTAAATTGTGTTCCCGACAGAATCTTTGATACTCAGCTCCCGCGGGGTCGGCGAGCCTGAGTAGGTTGAATGGAATCGGCACCGACGGTTCGTCCAAGTCTGTGAGCCGTGGATTATGGAAGAACTTTAGCCTTGGCGGCTGATAGTTTCCTCCGGGAGGCAGCTGAGGGATGTTCTCCGCGTGTGACTCCATGAACTCCCTGATGATCACGTTGAACCATCGAGCATAGGGCACGTTCTTTGATCTTCGATTCTCCTTCAGACGAATCTATTCAGCCAGATCATTCCAGATTAGCTGCGCGAAATCGTAATTTCTGGAGAAATCTAGTCCGTGAAAGATCCGCAGTATATTGCCGTTGCCCTTGTCGAAGACGGCATGCTTGGGTGATAGACACTTGTTCACGATCCCGAACAGTGTCTTCCAGCGGTGAGGGATACCGCTGCTCTGGACTGAGCTAACTTGGTGAGCTGCGATTGATATCCCATTTGCATGAAGTCGTGGACCATTTCTGCATCCGACGGGAGCGGGTCGTAGTCGTCGCTGTGTGGCATGTCCAGTATCATCCCGAACTGGCTCTTGTTCATTGAATATGCCGCGTCCCGATTCTCGTCCTGAAGGAGAATGCCCCATTTGCTACAGCTCCTTGTATATCATCCCAGAATTGCTGGAGATAGACCATCGCACGTGAGGCGGTGACCGTCAATGCGTGCCAGATGGGGTGGCCTCGCAGGATAGATACAATGATCTCGTCCGGGCATCAGAAGGTGCTCAGATCGAGCTGGAAATTTGTATCCTGGACCTTCAGATATAGATTGTGGTCTTATATATGATTGTATCGAGGGTAGCGATCCATCTAAAAAGAAATAAAAAGATATGAAAGTTCATTAGTTCATAATTTCTTATTATAGTCGAAAACGGATTTAATACAATCAAACTATAATATTGTATCAAGTCATGACATGTTTGATGAATTTTGAATTGAAATCGTATGTGAAAAAATAGTTCGAAAATTTTCTAAGTGTTTAATCGCGGGTAAGGTCACTGTTCATGCCGAGAGAAATTTTGGCGTGATAAAATTGGTTTTCAAATTGATTTCCTATGCATTGATTTCAATTGTAATGTATCTGTTTATTTTTCGATCGAAGAAATTTTATTCGCTAATGTTCGCTACAGTGTAAAAGACTTAGAGAAAAATTTTCTAAGTGTTGAAGTTGAAATCGAGACTGTAGTCGATCAATTTTACGGTCGAGAAAAATTCCGTGTAAATTTACGGTCGAGAAATTATTTCTCAAGTAAATTTACTGTCGAGAAATTTTCTTCGATTGAATAAAATTTTTCGATTTGAAATTTGTCGAGCAGTGTGTGATTTTCGATTGTAAGTAAAATTTTTCGTTGCCATATTTCTATCGAGAAATTAGTCAACGAAAGATTAGGTCAATCGTCAGAGAAATTTTTCGATCAATTAAGTCCTATGCGGCGAAATTTACGATCAAAATTAAGCGTTGAAAATTAATTTTTCGCTGCTAAATGTTTACGACCAAATTGAAATTAAATCGAAAATTCTATTTGCGATAGTAAGTTTTACGCTCGATAAAATTTGCATCTAAATTGTCTAATCAGTGCTGAAGTTATCCGCTCACAAAAATCCTAATTAGATTTCTAGATGGTAAATAATTTTCGGTCAAAATCTTCTATCTTAGCGACTAAATCAGAATTTTATCGATCGAAAACCAATTCATACAAACAGTATCTCAATTAAACCGGAATTCAATTAAGACTGTTTGCGATCGACAAAGTTCTTCGATCGCTTCAAACATTCAAAAGCCCAGTTTCATCAAAACTTAAATTTCAGTCGAAGATGCAGATTTTCCGATGATTCATTCTACCAGATTCATAAAGAATATCGAAACTATCTTAAGTGGAGGCATTGAACTCAGATAAAAACTCAAAATCAAGCCTCAAACACTATAAAATAGTTACGATTTTTCTCAGTTTTGAAGAACAGTCGGAAATCTAAGCCTAAACATGCGAAAAACTTCAAAATGCAGATGCTAACTAAGGTAAATCACATGCAAATGTCAAAAGAATCTGATTCTACCTTAAACAGACAGTTTGGTGTTGAAAATCGAAAGGTTTTTTTTGAGAAATTTGAGCTGTCTGTGAAAGTTTTTCGCGAGAGAAATTTTTTGCGATTAGGGTTGCGTGAGAAAAAGTTTCCGACTGACATAAAGTGAACTTTTAACAACTCGCTGTAAATCAATGTTGGGTTTGCGGTTGGACGTTTTGCGCTTAAATGGATCAGGCCCATTACTATTTGCGCTCGAGAAACTTTTGATTCGAGAATTGCTCCTCAATTCAATTTTTTTTTCGATCGCAAATTATCGCGTCTGTTCAAATTGTTCCCAACACTGTTTATGATCGAGAACTTATGATCGTGAATTAAGTCTTCTATCTAGTTTCTCGATAGTAAGTACTTCTAAAATTTTCAGATTGACCCCTATTTCGAGTAAAATCACATTGTAAGGCTCCCCCTTAGAATAAAAATAAATACAATTAACTCCCTGTATTTTCCGTGTAGTAACATCTTGGTTCCCTGGCAGAAATTAAAAATCTGTACCACTTAGAAACAAGATGTTAGAAATAGGAGTTAATCAACAATTACTTTAGGCATGAAATATTGGTCTGTGTCTAGCTCCTTTCCTTGTAGTGTCGATGTCTTGCTCCTTAATTTTGTTTTGAAGGAATCTGAAGTGCTTAGAGAAAAACGTCAAGTATATTTGGAGCTAATGCACGATTGTTATATTTGCTCCCCCTCAAATAATGCGCAAGAATTGACTAAGTATGCAAGCATATGAAATCAATTCAAGACGCGAGCATATAACACAAATTTACTCATTAAGCACAAATACATGGTGCCCGAAAACATGTACTTATAATATTGTGTGAGGATAAGAGCAATGAAAAATTTATCTCATTGAAACAATTCAGTACTAATGCAATCTAACATTGCATTTAGAATGTGCGATATACTAAAGAAATTTGCATTTATTCAATTCAACGCATATAAACATAACATTTCATGTCAAAATGTGCGAATTTTATGAAAAAATTTTTTAATAATTTTTTTATTTTTATCATTTAGTTGTTTTCATATTATTACCTATATATATTTATATATATTTCTTATTATATTTTATTATTATTATATTTTCGTATTTTACTATTATTATAGTATGAGGTCAGATTATTTGCTTCGATCAATTGTCACACCTAAAAATTACGAGACATTTGAAAGAAGAAAATGCCGTCAAGACATGTCGTCAAACTAAAGACCTAAGTTCATAGACTGGTCCATTTCGACAACTCTCACTAGGTTCGCTCTTGCTCTCAATAATTTCTAACTTGGGATTTTTTATATTTATATCACTAAAGTCAACACAAGCAATTTTAAGTCAATTTACCTGTGGTCGAGGCATTTTTAATCATGTCACCCACGCGAGAGACCGTGGACTGGAATCAAAGGGGTATAAGAGTTTTAGTTTGGCTAGGACTTAGAAGGGAAGGAATTTAGCGGAAAGTGAGCTTATCTCTTCGTCATCTTTCATTTCTACGTCTGTTTCCCTTTTTTTCGGCGTCTTTCTTCTTTTCAATCTTTCTCCACCTTTTTCTTTTAAGAACTATCCCTTTTTATGTTATGCTCAAGCTGAAGCTCCGCATCTCCACGAGGCTATAGGAGATTATCGTAGGCGAAGTTCTTCTTGTTGGTTCTCGGGCCGATACCGCGCTCCTCTTCTCTTAATCCCTAGAAAGGTTTCGGAGATTATCTATATGGAAAAGTTCACGGTTATGGAATTTGTACCCGAGGCTGCGCTCCTCTTCTCGTTTCCCGATATAAGACCGAATTATCGTTGGAGAAGTTCACTTCGTGGTGCTCCTCTTCCAGCCGTTCTGACTAGCGTACGAGATTATCGTTGGAGAAGTTCACAGCAGGAACCATGCCACTTTCTACAAGATAGTCGGAAGGCAGGTTCCTTGGTCTGATTTTTGCGCGTTGAGCAATGCCTTCTTTTGTCATCATCCCTTTTTTTCTTTTGTTTTCTCCCCTCCTTTTCTTGTTTGAACAACCATTCGAAGAGTATAGAATTCGGCTGAAGGTTGGGAATGGGTTTCGAAGGAAGAAGAGGATATCGGAGAAGGCTCAAAGTGGATAACTAAGGGCTAATGTGAGGGAAAAATTATATAAGGCCGAGTGAGGAATATCCTAAGCGCCCTTATCATTTTCCTAACGATCTAAAGCAAGGTGAGTATGAAACAAGTAACACTAGGTAAGACAAGTAATTGATGTGTGACTCACTCGAGAAATAGATCCAAAGAAAGAAAAAGGAACAAGGCTTGAATTCTCACATATGTAAAGTGACTTTGTATGTAGTGGAGCAACCTAATGACCTTTTAGACACAAGAATGCGACTTAGACTGACAAAATTAAGCATTAAATCGATCGCATGTCGAGGTAAAATTCTAAGTGACTTTAGATCAAAGCATCCTAAAGGATTTCGTCATACCCGTTTTTATTTTATTTTTATTATTATTATTTTGTTATCACGCAAGATAAAGACAAATAAGCACGGAAAACACAGAATAGAGCATGTGATAGCACAGAAGATAAGGTAATGCACATATTACGGGAGATTCAACATGCTAATTTTCCGACAAGGAATTGAAATCGTTTTTCATCCAATGCCTTGGTGAAAATGTCATCTGTTGGTACTCCGTGTTTCATGAAATACATATATATGATGCCTTTTTCTACATGATCTTTGATAAAGTGATATCTAATGTCTATGTGTTTTGTGCGTGAGTGATGAACAGGATTGCAAGTATTAGCGATGACACTTTGACTATCACTGTATATGGGTATATTATTTAAATTGTACCCATAGTCGCGAAGCTGTGTCCGCTTCCACAGCATCTGGGAGCAACAACGGAGGCCGCTACATATTCCGCTTCGGCCGTCGAAGTTGACACACAATTCTGCATTATGGATGAGGCATACAGCTGTCGAGGGCCGCACGGACGTCAGGTTGATTGTGTAAAGATTGGATTTCCGAAGTTCTTGAAGGAGTTCTACATCCTGACTATCCAAAATTCTGCACCGGTCAGCATGAAAGACCACCTGGAACCCTTTGTCACAGAACTGGCCTATTCTGAACAAGTTATAGCGGAGGCCTTCGACATACGAGACATCCTTTATTGTCAGATTCTCCAGAATGATATCTCCAAATCCAAGAATTGGAGCTGAGTCATTGTTTCCGAATTTGACTTTGCCGTTTGTCGGTCTTTGTAGTTGCTCGGCAGCTCTTGTTTACCAGTCATGTGTGTGGAGCAACCAGAGTCGAGGTACCACACATGATGGATCTGCAAAAACAAATTAGAGAGCTTTAGGTACCCACTTAAGCATGGGTCCTCTTCGATTAGCAGATTTAGTTGTGGGTTCACATATGATTCCTAAATTTTTATTTGGAGGAGTTTCAGTAACCCATTCAACTTTTGGAGAAATGGGTTTGGGTTTTGCCTCTTGGCCTTTTTGGCTTTTGTCGTCCTAGGCGGAGATTTAGGAACCTATTTGGGTTGAAGCTTGCAGGAAAGGTTAATTCAGCACGTACAAATGTTTGGAAGGTTTGACCGAGGAAAAGATGTTCTTTTGATAATCTCCTAAGGTGCTTGGGAGACTCAATCTTTACGGGATACCTTAGGTGAGTACAGGCATGTACAGCGCCATAAGCTTTCTTTATGGCTGGATCTTGTTTCCTACGGGTCTTCCTTGTGGCATTTGTTTCAGAATGATTATTAATTTTAGAGATAGAGCCTATTTCGAACTTGTCACTTCTAAAGGTGATAGGCTGAAGTGAACAAGTAGAAGCAATTATTTTGAGCGTCGAAATGACTCTTTTATTACTACGGGTGTCTTTTATTGTAACAGAACGAGTAACATTTTTAGAAACATTCAAATCTACTGGCTCCTTCTTTATCTTAGAACTAGACACTCTCGCCTTCGTTTTCAGTCTTAGCACTTTTAATAGAAGTATTAATGCTCTTTTAATCTTTCGAAGGCGATTTTTCGATTTTCACGCTTTTTATAATAGCGTGGAGGTAGTTTGGGAGGATGAGTGAAGCCTTGAGATTTCCATCTCCTTAAAGAATTTTTTCTTTTCAGCTTCGAAATTCTCTCGTTCTTTATCTAACTTTGCCTGTGACTTCTCTATCTGTTTTATGATAGGGGTTTTGTAGAGAGAACTTTGATAGTTAACGTTTTTGACTTCCTCGTAGTCTGTTTCAGTGTCAGGAGGTAGAACTTGAACTAAATCACTAACAGGTGTTAGGGACGATTTCCTATTTTTGACTATTTCATTGTTCATTGTAGTCAAAGGGATCTCAGGCCCATGTGAGGCTTGTTCAATGGATGAATCGAAAGCATTTTCATACGTCGATTCCGTAATGTTTCTAAGAGAGGTTGCAGCTAAACCCATGTTCTTATATCATATATTTCTTTCTTCCGTAAAACATGTGGATTAGTGTAACCTATGCCTTCTATTGGATTATAGAACTCGATATCCTTGGGCTTGTTTAAGAATATCATCTGTTCGGAATGTGCCTTACGCGTAGAAGATCATTTAATTTTTTAATTTTTTCATATAACTTCTTGCGTTCTCAGTTAGAAGAGCATAATTATTTTCTACCGTTAGTTTAGCGGCTTGACAGACATCTAGTTCCTTACTAAGCTCACTAACCTTAGCATTTGATATTTCTAATTGAGCAATGTTAGAGATCGTAGAGGTAGCTTCGGTTATCCTACAATTTAAGGTGGCTTTCTCGTTGAGATTCCTACCCAAACAATTGTAGTTATTTGCTAGCCTATCTTCAAATGCCTTTATCCTTTCACTATGCTGTCCTAATGGAGGTTGACTAGTCTCTCTATAATGTAGGGTCTTGGTAAGTTATTCTATTTTCGCACTAGAGCTCCTAAGTTCAGATTCGAGACTATCTATCTTCTCCTGAGATCTCTCAAGTTTATTCTCTGCTTCCTTGATACTTTTCTGCTCGTGTTTCATGTTAGCATATTGTGTTTGATATGATTCTAACATGGTCAATAATGTGGAAGAAGAGACTACCTTTTTGACGAAGTGGATGCGTTGTCGTGGTCCGTATTATTGGTTGTTTCGGCGTCCGATTCATTGTCAAGGCGGGCCATGAGAGCTAGATTCTCTTCTATTCAGAACTCGACGTGTCCTCGAGCCATTGGTCCTGTTCGGCCATGTGAGCTACTCCAGCTTCCTTCTGTTTCGTCAATTGGAGCTTCCTAGAGTAGTAGTTGGCATCTCTCTTCTTCGGGAGAGTGCACTCTCTGGCGAAGTGACCTGGCTTGCCACAGTTGAAGCATTTGTTAGTCTCCTTAGGGTTCTTGACCTCGGAGCTCTCTGGTGCACGTTCTTTGTTCTTAGAGCTTGTAGTCCGAAGTCTATTGGCTGAGGTTGAAGACTTCTTCTTGAAGTACTTCTTGCTCATCATTTGTCCTATGAGAGCTAACTGCTTTCCTAGAGCTTTCAAATTTGGCTCAACGTCGGAGTCCGACTCTTCTTCCGACTCTGAAGGTGAAGGAGGCCTGACGATTTTTTTCTTTCTAGATCTTGAGCTCCCTTCTCCGAGACTAAGGCAACAGTGTCTTTGGTCTGTTTGCCTTTCTGCTCTTTGACAATCTCGCTGATATCATCCTCATGCTGTGCGAGATTGTCAAACACGGCATGGACATCCACTCCTCTAAATCTTTATTTTGTCGAATCTGAGTGGATATTTTCTTCCATTCCGCGGGCAGAGAAGATAGAAATCTGATGTTTGTCTCCATATTGGTCTTTGTGATTTCTATCTTCCTCATCTCGTTGAGAAAAGTGAGGTATCTTCGGCAGATCTCGTATAGACTCTCCTCCGGCTTTGGTTCGAAGGAGTCGTAAGCAGTGAGAATGTTCGCCTTTTTGGCTTTTATGCCAACTTCCGTCCTCTGCATCATCCTATGCAGTTCATCCCACATCCCTTTAGCCGATGAAAGGCTATCAATTTGTCTGTATATGTCGTTGGGGATGCCCTGCATGAGGGTATTCGTGGCTACTAGATCAGCCTTGGCCCGAGCTCTTTCCTGTATAGAGTATTCCCTAGGCTCCTTTAGTCGCCTAGAAGGTGGAATTGGAGGAGTAGCTGTTTCATCACCGGGTACATGGACCCAGAATTGTGTCGGTCTCTTTTCAAGAGACTGCAGTAGATTTTCAGCTTGATCTTTTAGAGTGATGAAATTTAGGAAGCGGTTTCTCCACACGGTATATTCGCCACGTTGCAAATCGGCCGACGGTTGTCATCCCGAGAGAATAAGCATCCATTTTGTATTATAGTCGAGTTGTTGAAGGATCTTCGTTAAGTGTTTTGAAGGTTTGAAGATGATGTAATGTGCTTCACAATTGACAAAGTTCGTTAGTAGCGTTTGATTCGGAAAATAGTTCGAGAATTACTTTCGTTTCAATCTTTAAAGTTTGATTGAAAATAATTTCGTCGAAATAGAATATACTGTTTACTGTTCTCGTGCGAGAAAGTTTGTCAGCGAAATACTTTACGAGCGAAATAAATGCTCAAAATCGTTCGGTCGAGCAAAATTTCCTGATCGTGAATTGTAGTTACCTACTCTCTAATCGCTATTTAGCGATAAATCACATCGGGTTAGCAGCAAAGCCGCGGAGAACCCATTTTACAAAAACATTTGTTTATAGAAACGGGCCTTAGGCCCAAATCACCCTATCACTCGCCCACAGGTCGTCATCCATGTACAAGCCCGCCCTCGAAAGCCCATCGAAGCTCTGATAGTTAGCTTGATTGTCGATTGCCTACAACACGCAAACACAGAGCTATTGCCCAGTAGGTGAAATAGTGCACATGCACGTGTGACTCACTCGCGTTCACTCACCCCCAATTCTCACTAATACAATGCCACTCATCATCGCTCATCACAACCGGGATACACTCACCACCTCACCACGGGCCCGGGCTCCATACTGTGCCACCATCACACGAAATCACTACCACGATCATGAACACAACCACAACACGATCACAACACTACGGCAGTGGCCTACACGAGCAGCCTCCATCAGCCGTGTCACACTCTCAGGTCGCCTCTCCTGCCAATGCGGTGCCCACGCTGGTAGCCTACACTAGGTCCCATAAGGGTTCCCAGGTCGCACCCTCAAGGTCGCCTCCTCCCGCATGCGACAGCGTGGCCTACACTAGCTAGCCTACTTGGGGATGTCCAAAGTCGCTCGTTTCTAGGTCGCCTGCAGTCTGCCGCATAATGTCCAACGGGCAATGGCTCACCGTCACAGGCACTGGTGCACAGCAGTGCCCACACTCACGTGACTCCTCTACGGGTCGACAGCCAATATCGGCTACTCGCTCACTAGGTACATACAATACCACCGTTCCACCACGGTACACTCCGTGAAATGGCGTGAAGTGCACATGTAGGCATTTAACGCGATAATACATGATATCGTGATGCCACATAGAACGTACGTAAGCAGATAAAACACATTATTCATCGGAGCACATAAAATCACATAAATATCACGTTAGTGTTTACGCGTTGTAGATGAAAATTCACCTACCTGTCCTCCGATAAAATTAGTAACGAAATCCGGTATTCCCCACGCTCCGATCCTCTATTTACATGGAACTTCCCTAGCTTGATTAACTTTCTCTTCCTAAAGTTTACGCGTCCTTTCTCCTTTCGATTCTTCTCCTTTTTGTTCTATTGATAATTATGTCTGATAGATATATATTAAGGGAGTTTGATTTGTCAAGGTGGTGATGGACATTTCCTCCCATGTTAAGTAACGTGATTTAGTAGTTATCCAAACTTTGGTCCTTGCTATTTATATAATGAAGACTTCATTTGATTACCAACAATGTAATATAATTTCTAAGAATAATTTACTTAATTATCTCGTATTTTAATACTCTCTATTCTGATTTGGAACATCAAATTTACTGCTATTAATTTTCGAGACTTCCCCTAATTTATATACCAACATAAGACCTTGGAGTTTCCAAATTAAATAATGATGTAATACCCATGAGATTTAATACGGGACTTTTGACATATTGAGCGAGTGCATTACACGTCATTTCACGAAGTGTACGTTGTGGAACGGTGGTACTGTACTGTACCTATTGAGCGAGTAGCCGATACTGGCTGTCGACCCATAGAGGAGTCACGTGAGTGTGGGCACTGCTGTACACCAGCGCATGTGACAGTCAGCCATTGTCCCGTTGGACATTATGTGGCAGACTGCGGGCAACCTAGAAAGGAGCGACTTGGGACATCCCCAAGTAGGCTAGCTAGTGTAGGCCACGCTGTCGCATGCGGGAGGAGGCGACCTGGAGGTTGCGACCTGGGTACCCTTACGGGACCCAGTGTAGGCTACCGGCGTGGGCACCGCATTGGCAGAGGAGGCGACCTGAGAGTGTGACCTGATACGCTCATGGAGGTGCTCAGTGTAGGCCACTGCCGTAGTGTTGTGATCATGATGTGGTTGTGTTCGTGATCGTGGTAGCGATTTCGCGTGATGGTGCACAGTATGGAGCCCAGGGCCCGTGGTGAGGTGGTGAGTGTATCCCGGTGTGATGAGCGATGATGAGTGGCATTGCATTGGTGAGAACTGGGGGTGAGTGAACGCGAGTGAGTCACACGTGTATGTGCACTATTTCACCTACTGGGCAATAGCTCAGTGTTTGCGTGCTGTAGGTAATCGACAATCGAGGCTGACTATCGGAGCTTCCATGGGCTTTTGAGGGTGGGGCTGTACATGGATGACGACCTGTGGGCGAGTGATAGGGTGATTTGGGCCTAAGGCCCGTTTCTATAAACAAATATTTTTGTAAATGGGTTCTCCACGGCTATTGCTGCTAAACCAGATGTGATTTTTCGCTAATTAGCGATTAGAGAGTAGGGTCGCTACATGAATTTATTTCGATCGTAAAGAAACAGTACGTTAGTAAGTTTCTCGACAAGTCAAAATAAATCTGTTGACTAGAAAAGTTTCTCGCGTGTAAATAATTTTCACCTGGTCAAACGTTAGACGTTTGACCGAAAAAGCTTTTTGAGAGAAAGTTTTATGCATGCAAACTCAAAATTGGTCTCTCTCGAAAAAGTTTTTCGCTGAATAAAGCTCGAGAAATATTTCTAACTAAAATCGTTTCTAGTGATGACGATTCTAGAGCTGACTTCGTATTCTGACCGAGAAAAATTCTCGCGCCAAGTTTTTCGATCGAGAAACTAATCCGATCGTAAACCTGGCGAGAAAAATTAGAAGGATCGAGAAAAATTCACAGATAATACGATTAACACGGATTCGAGCAAAAACAAGGCATTAGACAGTGAAATTTCAGGTAATTGCTCGCAATCAATTACTAACTACGCACGAACAAGCAATTAAACACGTTATGAAGCAAAATATGTCGAATTTGAGCAAAATCAGAACGTGTTCTTCATGTACTTCGCAAACAGTAACTCACATAACGATTTAATCCTAAATCCGAAGATCAAACAGCTATGAATTTGATCGAAATCAACATTTAGCACTTAACCGAGCATAGAAACATCAAATTCAAGTCAATTAAGCACATAATTATGCTATTGGATCGAAAAAAAATTTCGCGCCAAACTGTTCTTCGATGAACAGTCACCAGAAAATGATTTTCGATCCAAATCTAACAATTTTTTATTCAAAACAGAACGAATCTGCTCTGATACCAATTGTTAGGTCCTATGATTAACAACTCTAAGATCCTAGGCAAGAATTCAAAGTAATTCGACGATAATGATGATCAATAAGATGCGATCGAAAAACTCTTGAAGAACGAGAGAGAGAATTCGAATAGAGTGAGAAAGTTACTGTTGTTTCTCTCTCTAGAAATTGAATTGCAAGCCTTTCGGGTCAATTTTCAAACTTTCTCTATTTAGCACAATTTTTTACATGTATTCATACCAAACAAGCTTGGTGTAAATATCAAACTAGTCCTAATCTAAGGACTACTATACAAAAGGCCCAAATTACAAGGACAACTAATAAAATCTAACACAATTAGAAATGGTATTCTACACAACAATTAGGGTTCGCGATGGTGTAGATCACGAACTCACAGAACTTCGGGGTCGGGCAAGTTTGGCGAATCCATTGAACTTCGCGAGTTGAGGCCGCCAAGTAAGCTTCGCGAAGTCCTTAAGGTTCACGACTTAGCCAGGTTCACGAAGTGTACGGGTGAAACGACTCGCGGAGCATGGGACTAAGTATTTTCTGTGCCCGGGGAAGTTCAATTCGCGGACCTAAAATAAATAACTAGGAGTTTGCGAAGTAGGGTAGTGCGAATGTAATAGGTCATGAATTTAGTAACTTAGCATTATATATATATATGTATATATATACCATGAGAGTTCGCGAACCCTATGTGGTCCAAGAGCTAGATGAATTCGTGAAGGATAAACTTGGCGAATTAGGGTTTCAGGATTTGAGCATGTCACGAATTCTAAGGGTTCCAAATGAGTGAATTCGCGAACAACACTTCGTAAGGTATAACTCAAAGTAGGTCGCGAGCCCTATGAATTTCACGAATCATGAGAGCTTAAGGTAGTTTCCAGGGCACATAAATTCTACGAACCACATAATTTCGCGACTCATAACTAAGTTAGTCCACGAAGCGAACATAATTACCGAGCCTCCCCAAAACTCCACGAACTATGAGTTTAAATCAAAAGTATAGATCACGGGTAAGCATAGTTCACCAACCATGAGTCGAGATGACTTCGCACACTATTTAATTATTCACATGCTTAATACAAGTCGATGCCAAATATTTCATTACTTAGGTAACTTAAGAGCTTAGATAATTAAATATTGTAGATAGTATACTGCTAAAATAATTTGTGCTTAAGGTCAGGAATTAGGATTTCGCCGAAGTAACAGCAAGTATTCTACGGATGACGGGTAAGTGGAAATTCATTTACAACACATAACTTGTTGCATGTGCCTAACTTACGTGACTATGTGTTCCGATGATGTACATGCCTACGGGAATTAAGTGACATGTTCTTCGGTGAGTATGTACGATGTTAATTCACGTTGCATATGCACGAGCATGCACGAAACACTCGGGGGATTATGCGAGTTGAAGGTGCACAATTTATGTCGCCTAAAGAGAATGGTAATTGCCGAGGTGGGGAATCGGTATCGAGTTGTAAGTAAAGATAGGGGCGGCTTCTACGGCTCCGGAATGGCATTGATGCGCAATCGGCGATGTTGATGCGTCGCCCATTTTACGAACAATGTTGATGCGTCGGAGGATTATCATGGTTGGGTTGATGCCCTCATGATTGGGTTGATGCCCTTATCCTTGTTAGTATGGTTGGGTTGATGCCCTCATACTATGGTTGAGGCCCATGATTGGATTAGAGCTTTATACGGTGTACGCATAGCAAGTTTGCCGAGGGCCCTGCGAGAAAAGATATGAAGGATCGAGTTTGGTCTATGAGGTTTTAAGATGCATTGGCGTGGATTGCCTCTACGGGGATTTATTGTAATACCCGTAAAATTATAATACGGGATTTCGATGTAATTAATGTAGTTTTTAAATTAAGACCGGGATAGCGTAATGAAAGTTGGGGGACGAACATATAGATTTTTTATAGTTTCAAGTTAATTAAACTATATCTGAAAATAATGGTATAAACACCAACACTATTAGGGCTATGATTGATAAAATAATAATATAGAAACTCGTGATATTGGGCTTTGTTAATACGTGATTATGGCCCAAAGTTTGCAAAAGATAAATATTAGAAATGAAGTTACTTCAACTTGAGGGAAATGCGTGACCTACTAGTCCTATCAACACAAATATCAAAGTCTTAATACATATCCAATATGAGTTGAGATCAGTAATAAGGAAAGAGCTCACATTAGCAAAGACGAATAACAAGGATAGCAACAGGAGAAATTGCGACTAAGACAACTGACAAATCCCAAGAGTTTCGAGGAAAGGTATGCAACATCTCCTACACGTTGCATACTTAGTATAATTTCAGCAATTATATGATGCTTTTATGATTAGGAAGGTTTTCTAAATACTTCAAATACTGAAACACTCAAAGTTTCGAATTTTAACTTGCTTTCAAGTACTATTTACGTGAACCTATAATCTTTATGTCTAGGAAACTTGTAAGGAGTAGATGATTACAAAGGATACGATTTCTGAAATTAGGAAGGAATTTCTAAGATAATTAAGAGAGTAAAACCCTAATTTGACAGATAGATTAGTGAGCGGTGATGATAGGAAATTGAATGAGTTCGAAACATGCGATGAGTCTATAGAATTTATTCAATTCGCTAGAAATTTTGACTCTATGGTGTACCTTCTTAAATGCTGTTTTAGGGTTTTCTCTCTCGTAAGTAAGTCTCGACATTCTATAAGGTTTCGACATTTTCGAGGAATAGATCTCGACATTATAAGGCCTTTGATAGTTGTAAGATTTCGATAAGCTTATGAGATCTCGACATTGCTTGCTCGAGATGTTTGATGACAATAATAATAGATCTCGATATAAGTGATAGGTCTCGATATTATTTAGGGGCCTCGACATTTGTAAGGTTCCGACATATGGCCTCGAGATTTACCTTTTCCAAATTGTAGAAAATCTCGACATTGGTATAGATCTCGACATTAGTTATGCTTACATAGATCTCGACAGTAGTAGCTTTCGACATTGTTTAAAATTCTCGAGATCATCATAGAGAGAATTCGGACTTATTATTGTTATCGACATCTTAATTCGACATCTAGTAAATTCACTAAGCTTCAATGTAAAAGTTTTCGACACTTAATAAATTTTCAATATTTTAGGGTTTATTTATTTTTAGGGGTTTCATTATTTTTAGGTTTTCATAAATTTTAGGGTTTTGATAATCTTAGCATTTTCGAAACTTATATGACTTAGTAAATTTATTAATATGAAAATGTTTATTATATTCAGAGGATCGATATATAGGGACTACACCGGACTTTTTATTTGACGCTAGCAGGAGGACAGGTAGGTGGATCATCCATCTACAATGCGTAAACACATGTGTGATCTATGTGTTTTCATGTGATTCTGTGTGACTTATATGATTTACGTGTTTACATGTTCTACGTACGTTGTATTTAAATCATGCTTCCATGAGATTTTGTCAACATGCATGGCACGTGCATATCACGTCAGAAAGAGAGTGTTGTACCGTAGTGAGACGTAACGATATGAGATATTGACGTACGGGGTAGAATGAGATGCTTGTGATTGGTGACTCCTAGAGGAGTCGAGGTTGGGCTCACTGGGCACCTGGCGGAGACAGGCGTGATCGATCTGTCTACTCGGGCGTGACCGTCCTGAGGTGCATACCGCCGGATGAGATATTGATGTGACCTGATAGGAGGCCATTGGCGTGATCGTCCAGTGCACTATCAGTGTATACTTTTGGTGCGGAGCGACCCGATAGGAGGCCATTGGCGTGATCGTCCAGTGCACTACTAGGGTAGGCTGCCGCTAGACTTGGGGTGGCCTCCCAGTAGTCTTTGCGCGCGAGGGTGTCGAGCATAACCTAGGGCCCTGTGTTGTGTGAAATAGGAATGTGGGAAAAGAAGAGGCATTATATCACGTTGTGAGATATTGGGTTTGGGTTGAGTGCACACTTGCATACATGCATTTTATTCCCTACTGGGAAAATTGCTCAGTGTTTACGTGTTGTAGGTACTGAGTCCGACGCTGATACGCGTCGTGACTGAGGCGGCTGGTGGCGGTGCTCCGCGGACTTTTGAGGACAGGGCGGTACATGGATGAAGACCTGTGGAGCGGCGTTAGCGCTTTTTGTTCTTTGATAATTTTGGGGCTTCGGCCCGTGTACAGAGATGACAATGTAGACATATGTTTATAGTAATACATATTATTTTAGGAAAATGTTTTAATTAGACGGGACTTCCGCGGCTTACGTTGCGGAAAATCCACACTAATCCAAATTAGAAAAGTAGGGTCGCCACATTTATCACGTTCATATCATGAATAATTTCTGCATACTGAGCTTATCTCTCACCCTTACGTTATGTGTTGTAGGTGCACGCGAACACGGTACGTGATTGCTTAGGTGGCAAGGCGACCTTTTGAAGCTTTCAAGCGTCTTTGGGGGTGGTATGTGCATGGATGGCGACCTGTGAGGCCGGGAGCATAGGGTATTTTGCTGCATGTGTACACTTTCATGTAATTAGAATTAGGAAGATTCCTTTGACATGTAAAGAAACGTTCTCCATTATTTAAATGGAAAATTTTCATATGCATTTCCGCACGGCTTTTTAACTAAATACATCGTTAGGCACATAAGATAACGCTAGACGAGGTGAGAGCTAGGGTCGCGATAGGTGGTATCAGAGCTTCTGTTACAAGCTCTGTATACTGTCCACGCGCACACACCCAAAAGTGTGGAAGCAGCCTAGCCTGCAAGTGTATGATATCGTGAATTTCTTATATGTTGCATAAAATTTATTGGCTATAGGGACTGTCAGGTCAGGACAGAAAATGGTAAGAACTAGAGGGGAAAGTAGTGGGGGTGCCGATCAGAATTGAGAGAACGCAGCCCCTGCCGACAGTCGGGACTCCACCGTCCTCCAACTGACTGAATTAGTTCGTCAGCGGTCCATCCAGATTCAGCAGCTAATTCAGCATAACGACACAAACGTTGGGCCTACTCAGGCAGAAAGAACTGAGTTAGTAGGGGAATGGTTTCGGAGGCTGAATCCGCGGACCTTCGAAGATACAGCCGATCCAACTGCAGCTGAAGACTGGGGAACGACTCTAGAAAGTATGTTCGTGTATAGTGGAGTCCCAGAAGCAAAAAGAAAACCCTATGCGCTGCATTTTTGCTAACGGAAAGTGCAGGGCAGTGGTGGGACACCATTATGGTGATCGAGAATCCCGCAACTATGAGTTGGGATCGCTTTAAGGAGCTGTTCGGGGACAAATACCTCACTGCCCCAGTCCGAGCCCAACGGATGAATGAGTTCATCAATCTCAGGCAGGGAGCGATGACGGTTGCCAATTATATCAGGAAGTTTGAGCAACTGTCGAGGTTCGCAAGCCCATACGGCGAGCACGAATGCTCTCAAGATTGGGCGTTTCCTTGAAGGTCTTAAGCCGGAGCTGTATCGGGATGTGAGTATGGGTGGGCTGCAAGGAGCCATATATGCTGAGTTGGCAGAAAGGGCAATGGTAGCGGAACAGGCCGTGGCCCGAATCATCGCGCGCAAGAAGCGTCAGTTTGTGCCCAAGGACGGAAAGCAGAACTTTCTGTAGAATACCATTTGAATTGTGCTTGATTTCATTAGTTGTCCTTGTAATTAGGGGCTTTACTTGTATTATTCTTTAGATTAAGGACTAGTTTGATATTTATACCGAGATTGTTTGGTATAAATACATGTAATGAATTTGAGCTGAAGAGAGAAAGTTTAGAGAATTGATCGGAAAGGCTTGCAATTCGGTTTCTAGAGGGAGAAAAAACAGTAACTTTCTCACTCTACTTGAGTTCTCTCTCTCGATTCTTAACTTGAGTTTTTCGATCGAACTTAATTTATCATCATAACTGTTGAATTACTTTGAATTCCTGCCTAGGATCTTAGAGTTGTTAATCAGAGGACCTAACACTTTCAGAATAAACCACCACAACGCCCACAGGGGATGCCAAACCGACCAACGAACCCAAATCAGGGAGGATTATAGCGCCCAAACCGAACTGCCCGAAGTGCGGGAAGAGACACTGTCAACTGCTACGCCCAGACCAACAACTGTTTCAAGTGCGGGAAGTCGGGGCATTTTTCCAAGATATGTCCGGAGAATACACCAGGGAGCCAAGCCGAGAGTCAGGCAATACCACCAGCCGTCCCAGCTCGAGTATACACCATTAGGTCGGATGAAGTAGAAAGGAACCCGTCCGTGGCGACAGGTTTCCTATCCGAACCCCAACGTGCATACTAGTAGATTCAGGAGCCACGCAATCGTTTACATCCATTAAGTATGTGACGAGGCTCGGGGTTACTCCCCACCGATCTGAGTGCGAGTGTAGTGTAGCTATGCCACATGGGAGTCCAACTAGAACCAATCGGATACTGAGGGATTGTCCGGTGCTAGTTGGTGATAAGGAGTTACCCATAGATATGATAGTCATAAAGAATGATAATGAAGTCATTCTTGGATGGGTTGGTTGTGACGTTTGACCTTAAAGTAGTGACGTTTAACCTAGAAGAAAATGAGCCTTTTATTATTGCGAGGATAGTCAAAGGAAGAAGCGTTTCTAGGATATCGGCAGTGAAGTCTAAAAGGTTGATGAAAGCTTGTTGCGAAGCTTACTTCATTTCTGCGATGAAAACGGAAGAGAGTTCATCCCCGAAATTGGAAGATGTGCCCGTGATTCAGGACTTTCCGACGTGTTTCCCGAAAAAGGAGCACAGACAGCATATGCGAGTAGTTCTCGAGGTATTAAGGCAGAAGCAGCTTTAATCCAAATTCAGAAAGTGCGAGTTTTGGCTGGACCAAGTGGCTTTCTTAGCACATCTCGTTGCAGGGCTTTCTGTGGATTCGAGTAAGGTCGAAGTTATTAGTAATTGGCCTCCACCAACAATGTGACGGAGTACGAAGTTTCCTTGGCTTGTATACAAGAATCGGTTATATGTACCCGATCAAGAGGAGCTTCGACGGACCATAATGATGGAAGCACACGCCACGACGTATTCGGTACATCTGGGAGCTACGAAATTGTAGAGAGACCTTCGAACAAACTACTGTGCCCAGGAACGAAAAAAGATATAGCAGCGTTTGTGAGCCAGTGCTTGACCTGTCATCAAATCAAAGCGGAACATCAATGACTGGTAGGGACCTTACAGCCGTTACCAATACCGGAATGGAAGTGGGATAATATAACGATGTTTTTGTTGTCGGTCTGCCGAAGAATGTTAAAGGACATGACGCGATTTTGGTAATCGTCGATCGACTAACCAAGTCTGTTAACTTCTTGATAATAAGTACGACGTGTTCCATGGAGAGATATGCAGAACTTTATATTCAGGAGCGAGTGCGACTCCGTGGAATCCCAACGTCAATTGTCTCGGATAGAGACTCAAGGTTTCTATCGAAGTTTTGGAGGAGCCTACAAAAGGCAATGGGGACGAAACTTCCATTTAGTACGGCATACCATCCCCAGACCAACGGCCAATCAGAACGGACCATCCAAACTTTGGAAGATTTCTTACGAGCCTGCGTGCTGGATTTCAAACGCAACAGGAGTATATATCCAAACAGGAGTATATATCTTCCACTCGTCGGGTTCTCGTACAACAATAGCTACCAAGCTACTATTCGAATGGCTCCATATGAAGCCTTATACGGGCGTAAGTGCAGATCTCCAGTACATTGGGACGAAATCGATGAACGGGCAAATATTAGGCCCAGATTTGGTCCGAGAAATGACTGAAATTATTGCGATAATTGAGAAAGAATGCGAACGGCCCAAAGCGAGTAGGAGAGTTACGCAGATCGGAGACACAGACCATTAGAATTCACGGTAGACGATCAAGTGTTCGTGAAAGTATCTCCGACGAAAGGCGTCAAGCGATTGTGAAGAAAGGTAAATTGAGCCCAAGGTACATTGGCCCATTCAGAATAGTTAAACGAATAGGCGAAGTAGTGTACCAGTTGGAACTACTCGCCTCGTTGTTGCAAGTTCACAATGTCCTTCACATCTCAACGTTACGGATACATTGATGTAGCACCCGAGGCCCATAGGCTAATTAGCCGATGAATTGCGTGCGCATTCTATGTTTATATAATTTCATAAATTTACATAGCGTGTTTTTATGTCCATGTGATTACGTGAAATTGGTGCTCTGACTATGTGCCTAACTGAATTCCATGAAATTATGCGCTCTTGATGACATTTAACTTAGGAGGGATTTTCGTAAATAGGGATAATAATATTTGTGAGAATATAACTTGGACTTAAGTGCAATTGGATTAGATTAAATTTAAACCAAGGCCCAAGTAGAACCTTAATACTTTGCCCAAAATTCCTAAAGAAAAATCTTGGAGATAAAGCTCCTTAAAATCATTGGTATTCACGTCAACCTAAGCTCCCCTCCCCATACCCATGTCTAAGATATTATCCCACAATCATAATTGACTTCTCACACTAACAAACGTTAAGTTAGAATGAAGGGAGAGGATCGAACCCTCGCATTGAAGATGGTATGAATTTTTCTATTCCATGTTTCTAGCTTAGGATTTTAATTTCTAGGTTTAGGTTTAACGTGTTTAGGATAATAGAACACTAGAAATAGGCATAAGCCCGTGAAATAAGTTCATTGAGATTTTAGGGTTTAAATCTTCATAGGGTATCATAGATGTTCTTGAGAAAAGAGGTAGTTTGATCCAAGTTGTTGGGATTTCACGGGTCAAAAAGTGTTTGTGGTGTGAGGAAAGTCGCGAACTTGAGCTTGGTGAACGGAGTGAACTTCGCGAAGTGAGCATGCGAAGCATGAAGTTGGCGATCTCATGTGCTTCGCTAATTGAAACTTTCATGAGTTAAGAGAAGTTCGCGAATCACGGGACCTACTACATTTCACGAAAAGATGTTTCGCTAGTCGTGTTTCGCGGGCCAAGGTTCACGAACTCCACTTGGCGACCTCGAGACATTTGGCGAATCAAATGCGAACTTCGCGAATCGGTGGAGGCTCACGAATCAACACAAGTCGTGAAGTAGAGGAATTTGCGAAGTGAGCCTACGATGTTGCTCTTTGCGAATTGTGGGAAAGGAGCTTCGCGAATTCGGGGGACGTTTGGCGAATTGAACAAGCCGCAAACCATACGTCGCGAAGTGAGCATGGAACTTTGGTGAATCATGTCTAGGCCGATCCACTTCACGAACTCATAGACTTTCGCGAACCCTTGTTGGTTGGCGAATTCAAGTTGGCAAACTCCTAGCGAGTCACGAGTCCATTGAGCTTGGCGACTCCATCCATTTGGCGAACATCAAGTTGGCAAATCCATCAAGTTGGCGAACCCAAAGTAGTGTGAAGAAAGACGTCGCGAATTAGGCAATTTGGCGAAGTGAATGGGAGTTCATGAACTCCATGTAGCAAGTAAGAAAACGAATTCGCGAAGTAGGCGTTAGGACATTTCACGAACTTTGCGAGATCAACTTCACGAACCCTAGAGTTTCACAAACTCGAGAGGAAAGTGAGGCTCCACGAATCAGGACGAATTTTGGCGAACCAGAGTAAGTGATTCACGAATCGAGAGAGACGTAGGAGTAAGGTAGTTCATGATTGAACTAGGTGCCACGAGTTATGAGAGTGTAGAGTTAACTCGCAAATTATAAGCTAGTAAGGTCGTTTCACGAGTTAGGCGAACATGAGAGTTTTACGAACTCATAGGGCTATGAAGTATATAAGGGCTTAAGGGAAATCGTAAACTATAGGTTTGCGAATCATATGTATTCCACGAACTATATAAGCTCGCGAATTATAAGGGGCTATGTCAATTTATGAATCCTAAGTCTAAAATTTAGTTCACGAACTTAGTATACGCCACAAGTTTCAAACTTTACGAGCCGCTGGTTCCTTTCAAATATAGTGCTAGATAAAATATTTCAACAGTTAGGAATTTCGAGTACTTAGCTATTTAAACAAATTAGATAGCATACTGATATTAATGTTTATGCCTAAGGACAAGGCTTAGGAATTTGACGGGTCATTAGCATTAATCGACGGACGCCAGGTAAGTGGAAATTCACCTACAACACATAACTACTTGTTTGTGCCTAACATATGTGCCTATGTCATTCGATGTTATTACATGCTTACGTGAATTATGTGACGTGATTTATGATTATGATAGGTTTATTGCATTGAGCACGATGCATCTCACGAGCATGCACGAATCACTCTGGGGAATTATGCGAGTTGAGCGTCCATAAAGTATATCGCAAAACGCGAATGGTAAGTGCCGACGTGGCAAAGGACATTGAGGAATAGAAAAGTTACGGGGCGGCTTCCGGGGCACTAGGACGACGTTGATGGCGCCGTCTGCGACGTTGATGCATCGCCAGTATACGAACGACGGTGATGCGTCGGGGGATTACCATGTTGGGTTGATGCTCTTATATCCTGATGAGCATGGTTGGTTGATGCCCTCATGCTTTAGTATGGTTGGGTTGATGCCCTCATACTTGGGTTAATTCCCGTGGTTGGATTAGAGCTCTTTACGGTGTACGCCTGGGTAATGGTCTGCCAAGGCCCTAAAAGATAAAAGATATGAGATTTAGTTTAATCTATGAGACTTAAGATGCATTGCATGGATTGCCTTTGCGGGGTTTTATCACGTGCGCGTCATGCATATCCCTAAGACTGGCTTTAGTTTGCGCTATGGCAACTAGGAGTTCTAGTTAGCTTTTTGGGTGACTAACGCGCCGGCAGGTTTTATGGATCCGATGAATCCCGTGTTCAAGCCGTTCTGGACAAGTTCGTCATAGTATTCATAGATGACATTCTATCTATTCAAAGACGAAGGAAGAACACGGGCAGCATCTGTAAACAGTCCTTGGAGTATTACAGGAGAAGCAATGTACGATAAGTTCAAGAAGTGCGAGTTTTGGCTAGACCAAGTCGCCTTCTTGGGACATATTATCTCCGGGCTGGAATTTCGTTCGATTCCGAACAAGATCGAAGCCATCAGTAACTGGCCTCAGCAACGAATGCGACCGAGGTACGGAGTTTCCTCGGCCTGGCACGCTATTATAGGAAGTTTATTAAGGATTCCTCGAAGATTGTCTCAATGCTGACGAAATTAACAAGGAAGAATATGCCATTTCAGTGGAACGAGGAGTGCGAGCAGAGCTTCCACTGAAAAGGCGACTAACTACAGCCCCAATTCTTACGATACCGTCTGGAACTGGAGGATTCTCAGTTTACAGTGACACTTCGAAGAATCGTTAGGATGCGTGTTAATGCAGAACGGGAATGTAGTGGCTTATGCTCTCGTCAGCTAAAAGAATACGAGAATAATACCCGATGCATGACCTAGAGCTTGCAGCTGTGGTCTTCGTTCTAAAGATTTGGAGGCACTACCTTAGGAGAGTGATGCGAAATCACACACCACAAGAGTCTGAAGTATATCTTCACGCAGAAAGAATTGAACATGAGGCAGCGACGGTGGCTGGAACTCGTGAAAGATTACAATTGTGTAATCAACTACCACTCAGGCAAAGCAAATGTGGTAGCTGATGCACTAAGTCGAAAAGCGGTGAGCACAGAAACAGTTACTCGAGGTGGAGATTATGCAGTTAGGCGAGGTTGAAACTCAGGCAGTTTTTAACACTTCAACCTACATTATCGGAGCAACTAAAAAAGGCGCAAGAAAAGGACGAGTTCTATACGAAGATCAAGGAAGCACTAACAGAACAGCCGGCAGCGGATTTCACGTTTGAGACGATGGGAGCATGTATTACAAGGACCATTTGTATCTACCCGACGATGTGGAGCTTCGACAGATCATAATGGCCGAAGTGCACGCCTCGACGTTTTCTGTGCACCCAGGAGCCACAAAAATGTATAGAGATCTACAGATAATCTACTGGTGGCCAGGAATGAAGAAGGATATAGCATTTTTTGTGAGCCAGTTCCTGACTTGTCAACAAATAAAGAGGGAACCAGCGGCCGGCAGGAACTCTGCAGCTGTTACCAATACCGGATATGATGGACTTCGTTTTGGTCTGCCGAAGAATGTGAAAGAGCACGACGCGATTTGGGTGATCGTCGACCGACTATCCAAGTGTGCTCACTTCTTACAAGTAAGTACGATGTTTTCCCTGGAGCGGTACGCCGAACTCTATATTCAGGAAATAGTATGACTCCACGGAGTTCCAACTTAATAGTCTCGGAGATAGACTCCGGATTCCTACCGAAATTCTGGACGAGCTTACACAAGGCGATGGGGACGAAACATTCATTTAGTACCGCCTATCATCCCCAGACATACGGTAAATCTGAACGAATCATCCAGACTTTAGAAGACATGCTACGAGCATGTGTGCTTGAATTCAAAGGCAACTGGAGTAGATACCTTCCACTCGTCGAGTTCTCGTACAACAATAGCTACCAAGCTACAACAGGAATGGCTCCCTACGAAGCTCTATACGGACGAAAGTGTAGATCTCCAGTACATTGGGACGAACCGGTGAACGGGCAGTATTAGGCCCAGATCTAGTACGAGAGATGACAGAATTCATAGCGACGATACGAGAAAGAACGCGAACGGCCCAAAGCAGGCAGAAGAGTTACGCATATCAAAGACGCAGGCCGCTAGAGATCGAAATGGATGATTAGGTGTTCGTGAAAGTATCTCCGATGAAAGTTGTCAAGAGGTTTGGAAAGAAGGGTTAATTGAGCCCGAGGTGCATTGGCCCGTTTCAGAATCGTTAAATTAGTAGGCAAAGTGGCATAACAGTTGGAATAACCAGCATCGCTATCCCAAGTTCATGACGTTTTCCCATCTCAACTTAAGGAAATACATCGCTGACCCCGAACTGTTCCGAACGGACTGATTCCGGGGCGAAATACTCTTTAAGGGGGAGGATGTAGCACCTGAGCCCCATAGGCTAATTAGCCTATGAATTTGCGTGCGCATTCTATGTTTATATGATTCATAAATTTACATAGCGTGTTTTTATGTCCATGTGATTACGTGAATTTGGTGCTTTGACTATGTGCCTAAGTGAATTCCATGAAATATGCGCTCTTGATGACATTTAACTTAGGAGGGATTTTCGAAAATAGGGATAATAATATTTCCGAGAATATAACTTGGACTGAAGTGCAATTGGTTAGATTAAATTTAAACCTAGGCCCAAGTAGAACCTTGGTCACCTACGGGGAACTTGATCTTCAGGTGGTACGTTGAAGGCACCGCCTTGAACCCGTTAATAGCTGGCCGCCCCAATATGATGATCAAAGAAGAGATCGCGTCGACAACTAAAAGTTTACCATTCGTACCACAGCTAGCACTTCCTCCAGGTTCGTCTTCAGAGGCGTGTAGCTTTGGTGCACGGTAGGGAATCTGTTCCCCCACCTTGCATAGGTCTCCTGGTCACTGGTGGGACGAAAGGCCCTGGCACCTTCTCTGATCCGGCCACGGTCTCGCGTTTTCTTTCTGGAAGTGTTTTTGACTCTGCATCCCGAATCTTTGCTAGTTTTCTTTCCTCCAAGTTTATGTACTTATCAGCCCTACCTCGCAGCTCGTCGAATGTCTGCGGAGGCTTCTTGGACAGCGACGCGAACAAGTCGCCAACCTGCAAACCATGAACCAAAGCATTAACTTTAACTGAAACAGTAGCTGAGGTTACCTCCAAGGCTGCCATGTTGAATCTCTGATGTAAGATCGAAGGCTTTCATCCGATCGCTGTCTCTCTTGGAACAAAGACATGTCGGATCTAGGGGGCTTTCGGGCGCTAGCAAACTGGTTCATGAACATCTCTTGGAATTCCTCAAATGAGTGGATAACCTCCGGTTCTAATTTGCTGAACCATTGCTGAGCAGCTCTCACCAATGTTGTTAGGAAAACTCTACACTTCACCCCTCTGAGAAGTTATGCAAGGGTAGTGTTCTTGATTCGCAAAATGTGGTCATCCGGATCCGTGGTTCCATCGTACTCGTAGGGCATTTGCTTGAAGTTGAGCGATACATTTCCTTCCAATAACTCCTTGGAAAGGCATGTCTGCCTGGTGCATCCCTCGGAAATGCAGCCTGGTCATTTATTCCGCATCCTCTGCTTCCTGAGCTCCGATCCTTTCTCGTTCGTAGCTCCTTTTTTACCGCGCGTGCTGTAGCTCCTTGCTTCCCTCTCTCGTTCTTTGGCCTCCCTGCCTCCTCCTGCCCCACATCCCCTGGCTACAGTTGTCGGGGGCTCCGTGTCTCTTGGGTTCGTTGGTCTCGTCCTTCCTGAAGTCCTCCAAGATGCTCACCGCCTCGTCGGGCTGGGGGTCTGAGGTCTCCCCACGGCCACTCCATTTTCTCCTACAGTTTCCGTCCATTCAGTGACGTGCCCATCTGAGGTTCTACCCTGTGCCGACGAGGCCAGCTTCCGCTTGCCCTTGCTCCTTGCCTTTTTAGCAGTCATAGCCGCTCGACTGCACTTTTCACTAGCAGATCCAACTGTTCTACCGTCATTGTTATGGGTATCTGGGGCAGGGCTGTCCCGGATAGTCCCGCAAAGGTGGGCGTCGTCTGGGGCAATGGGGTCTTGACCGGCGGTGCCGGCGTCAGAGTTGGCACTAGGTCTTCCCCAGTCTCCTCGATGGCATCTTCGAATCATCCTTGCAGATTTTGTGATAGTGGTGGTTGTTTCTCCATCGCCATCACTTCTGCGCGTCTCTGTGATCCAGTGCTCCTTCGATAACGGCACTTTCCTTTTGGCTCTCTAACGTCTCGTCTTCGAACAATACAAGCTCGGTCTGCTTTCTCCGCTACAACTACCCAGCATACTCACGTCTCAGTCCGCCTTTCACATAGACGGTGCCATTTGATGCGGGTATGACCCCGATCAACGAGATTTAGGTCCGGGACAAATGGTCGACGAGTGAAAACGGCTAGGTCTAATCTTTCCGTGCGTGTTAAGATCTGTATTTTAATGTTAGAAAAGGAAAAGAACGAAATAGACACCGATTTACGTGGTTCGGACAGATGTCCTAGGTCCACAAGCCGCCAGGAACATTTTCCACTATTCACGATAAGAAATACACCCTCAAACTCCCCTCTCTCGTTACATTGCATGAATGGTGAATAATCAGATGAAGGAGACGACTACTGAGAAAAAATATCTAAGTGTTCAAGTGTGTTGTTATTGGTCTCTCTTTGACCTGATGTCTCTCTCTTCCAATATATCCGTTTGGTCCCTCTGTTCCCAGCTGGCTATCCTTTTGGGACCAACTGACTGTAATTCTGGTACAGCCTAACAGTCGCAGGTGTACTGTTGTCAGATAGGCGCGCCTCCCTCCTGATTACAATGTCAGCCACTCATTGCCTTCCACGTGTCCCCTGGTACAGCCTCAACTCTTTCACTAAGCGTGCCACTTGTACTTCTTCCGTACGGGGCCTCTGATCCTAACTCTCCCTCTCACCCGGTCCCTTCACCGAAAAAGTCCCACATGCCAGATAGTCAGGTTAGGAGGAATGCTGATCCGATAGTCACCCCTATCAATCATGATATTCTTTCCTAAAATAAATCAATCACATATACAGCTCGACAGACTATCCTTTCCATATATACAGCATTGCCATTCATATCCGGGTGATCACATCAATATTCTTTCCTAAAATAACTCAATCACATTTTTGACTCAATCAAATAGTTTTTCCATACATAACATACAGTCAATCATATCAGGGTGATCACAACGACATTCTTTCCTAAAATAACTCGATCACGTTTTTAGTTCACGTATCGCCAACATGATATACTTTCCATATATAGCACGCAACTAGATTCCATTCATACGAAGACGTTCATAACTAGATGATCACATAAATATTCCAGTTAAGCACAAGATCACACATATTCGATTTTCTTAACAATTAATCACAATTAAGCGCTTAATCGAACATTTTCACATACTTAAAACACATATAACATGGATATCGAGTTTTTTAATTTGTACCCCAATTTACATAATTACTTAGAATAATCAAAACTCTCGTAGTCATTTGGACCGAAAAGGTCTACAATCTCCCCTTTTTGATGATGAGGGGTAATTAATGCCTATCTTAAGCATAAGAGTGCACTCGATATAAAGCCATTTACGCACATACATGTTTAGTATCAAAGCATGAACATATGATCAGAGCAATAAAGTTATAAATTTTAAAGGCCTGTCTCATGTCTAGTTGTTATATTCCTAAGTAAAGCGCGGTATCCAAGATTTAGCAATTACTAGGTTATATCACATGGAATATTGCAAGTTACCACGGAATGTCTCATGTTATCACATCACATCAGTTTGCTCCCCCTGCCTATGTGTGGAATACCTTAATCCTTATAAAAGCAAGCAAGCCGATTATATTATATCATTTCAAAATAACATAAGAGCCACAAGTAAACGACCCGACGCATAATGACCTAAGGCATTAATTGCCTAAACTTCTCCCCCTTCAGCATCAAAAAGGAGGGACACAAACACCACCAACCTACCTAAACATGCAACCACCCACGACCTTCAGACCCAAATAGTAGGGAAAGAAAAGAACTTAGCGTACTAGAGCTAATCCTATTAGACCTAGGGGATCACTAGGGAAGGAAGTTCTAAGGGCTGAAATCGCTATCAAATGAGGCAGATGAGGATTCGGCGATATTCAGAGCCGCGGAAATCTCATTCAGATACTTGTTAAACCTTTGAAGTTCGGTGAGATCTCTTTGAACTTCTTCCGGTTCTCATCCTTAAGGCCTTGATATTCTTTTCATCGGATATCGTTTCTCATCGTCGCTTTCATCATCCCTCTTCTTCTTGGTCGGACTTTTTGAAGTGGTCTTCAGATTCCTTGTCTTGAACCAGCCTCGCCGCTCAACCAGCCTCTTCAGTGTGACCATATCTACTACATGCTTTGAGCTATCTTTCCAAGCCTGGGCATAGAGATTCCCTCGAATTCAAGCATATGCGTAAGCAGTATTCCATATGGAAGTTCCTTGTCAGAGCTCTTATTGCATGGACCATGTACTTATGAACAAAGTAACCTTGATTGAGCGGCCTATTTTGGGATACCATATAGAGAGTCAGCATGGTCATGTTGTTCATTGTGGTGGAATGGCCTCCTCTGCGGGGAGGCTCCAGAACGTAAAGTATAGAAACTTGTATAGGAGAACAGATCGACGGGAAGTTTGTTCAACGCTTCTCGTTCAGAGAACTTAGCTTATAAGGGGAATTCCGTAAAGATTTCACACAGTCGCACAGGGCACCCCAGACGTACACCAGTGGGCAAAGTCGAAGTAACAGAGCCCCCCATTCTCTACTCCCAGCATCTCATTCACCTTTGCAGCGTTCCATTCGGGTTTCTTACCAAGCACATACGACTGGACAGAGATTACAGTTCCGTCTTCAACGGTAGTGAGATTGGCGTAAAACAGGTTCACCACCTCCACATAATGATCAATTCTCAGAAAATTTTCCCATCCGTACTCAGTCAGCCACGTTGCTACTTGGCCCTCGGCAGCTCGTCAAAGTTGACGCACCTTCCTCGTGCAACTTGTCGTTTCTGAAGTTTCTCGTGAAGTTCTTTGGCGCTCTTTGTCAGGAATTTGATTCCGTCTGTGATTTCCTCCAGATTATCGGGGTTGAACATCTTTTTCCCTGCAGTATCACGGCTGGAATCTCGTAGAGGTGACTAGATTTGGGCAGAAAAGGATTTTTCTGGAGAGGCGGATTTCTCGAGAGGGACAGATTTCTCCGGAGATGCAGGCTGTTCATGAGAAGAGGTAGGAGAAGGAGTAGGGATCTTAGCCTTTTTCGTCTTAGGTTTCGTAGGAAGATAGTGGCTTTTAAAGAGAGTGGGGTCAGAGTAGCCTTTCGCTTCTTGTCGGACTCAAATCCGTCACCTTTTGTTTTCACCATGGTTGAGATCGAATAATTGAATGAAGGAAGTTATGAAGTGAGGAACTTATGGGTTGATGAATTGTGGAAGAAGTGAGGCGATTGATTATAAAGGCCGAAAGTTTTTGGATAAGAATGGAAAGAAGTTATTAAGGGATATGATCTCGACAAGACATGTGGCAGGAAAGGAAGGGATTTCAAATTTGAATTTAAAAGAATACATAGTAGAGAAGGAAACTGCCGTTATGTGGAAATTTCTGAAGATAGAAGGATATCTTGCGGAAATTAAGGAAGGAAATAAGTAAAGATCAGAGTTCAAAGAAAATTTTGGCTAAAAATAGATTTTGACTTAATATCGAAGAAGGTAAAGAAAATAATCTCCCCATGAATGGAAATGATTTGGATATAAGAAAGATAGAATCAAGAAAAATATTGATAGAATCAAGGTGTAAAATCGGGAAGATAAAGTCGATGAGATAAAATCGAAGAGATCCTAAAGGATAAGATCAAAGAAATACTAAGGACTAACTTATCTAGTCATCTTTCCTATTGAGCTCAATAATTCATAATCAGTCACGAATATCACAAAATCACTCTCATAAGGGTTTTCGTGAAGATATCAGCCAGCTGATCATTAGTTCCTACGAAGTTCAAGGTGATATTTCCTTTTCTGAACATGCTCTCGAATAAAATGATGTTTCACCTCTATATGCTTAGTTCGAGAGTGGTGTACGGGATTTTTAGTGATACTAATGGCACTAGTACTATAACAGAAAATAGGAATTTGGTCGTACCTCTAACCGTAGTCACTCAAGGTCTGTTTCATCCAAAGGATTTGCTGAGAACATCTTCCTAAGGCCATATATTCCGCTTCGGTGTGGACAGGGCGATGGCATTTTGTTTCGACTGGACCAAGTTACAAGGGTGTAATACCCTTAAATTTGATACGGGATTTTGATATAATCAGTTTTGCAATTTTACAAATGAGGAAGTTTGGTAGAGAAATTTAAGTTGTGGAACCAGAATATAAATTTCAATAATTTCAACCTAATTTCGAAATTTTCCAAAAGCTAAGTGGAAATTATAATATTGGATTTAAGTAAATTGGGCTCTACTTATAATGTTGGAATAAAACAAGTTGGGATGTACTTATTTACTAATATCTTCAAAATGAACCCAAAGGTTTCGATAGTATAGATATTAATAAACTTACTTCAGCTCAAAGTAAAGGACTCGTCACTACCCTGTCAATTCCATCTCAAAGTTCGAAATCTAATATATATCCACACCCTAAGTAATAAAACGAGTAGAAAGGCAAGACTTCAACAAGAAACACCCTTATAAACAAGGAGGAGATATCGAGCACTCAATAACGAAAACAAAAAAATCAACGTGAGGTATGGATTCTACAATATATATATATATATATGAAATTGTTTGTACTTAATATATTCTATTAATGAGTATCTATCGTGACTTATGATATGTTTATATGAGAATTACGAAAGTTAGGTGACCGAGAAAACCTGATGCTCATGTTTCGATCCTTGACTATATTTTCTTTTATGTTGAAGTAAGAATTCTGATAACATTCGAAGATAACTTAGGTTCTAAGGAAGCTAATTTTGGAGTGCACTGTTTTCAAGAATTACATGATCTTATCGTAAGAATTCGTGATCTGTCATGAGTTGAAAACCCTAATTTCATCAGGTTTGATCTTAGTAGCATGAATTATATAGTAGAATAGAAATATTAATAGTTTTGGAACATGAAATATTGATGAAAGTTGGAATATAGAACGTACGCTTTTCTGGAAATAGTATAGATTTTGATGATGATTCTAGTGATATAGATTTAGATACTTTTAGGGTATTTAGTGTTCTTAAGGAAATTGAATAAGTTTTCGGGTGATTTAGTTTCGAATAAGCAGTGAAACTTTTGTCGGGCGATTCATTTTGAATAAGCAGTTGCAATCTAGAATGTTTCAAGATTTATAATGTTAAAATAATCACTCTTGATCGATTAAATGAGAACTTTTGTGACCTTCGACCAATAACAAACTTGGTTTCGGTCGATTGTGGAGCGCTGCTATGTATTAAAGAGTTAAGTTATTAACCAACTAGTTACTAACCAATCGGGCGAAAGAGCCCATAACGTTTCGCCGAGAATTCCCGATTAAATTAGATTCGACCGATTGATAAATGTGTGAGTGACTTCCGAGCGAAACATCCTCAAGGAAAATGACTTTCACCGTATCATACATATTAGATTTAAATTGATTATTAATCGGTCGATTTAAAGTATAAATAATCGAACAATTTAAGTACCAGAGTTTCGGGCGATTTGAGCACACGGCGAAAGTGAAATCAGGTAATTCAACTTTCGATCGAAACTTGTAATTTAAGTGGAGTTTCGATCGAAAGTGAAATCGGGCGATTTCTGGATCCCCGAATATATTAATACAATTTAATCCCTTGCACCGTCAGGCAATTCAGGGTATTTTTAAAAATCGAGTGTTGACTTGATTTGGACCACAAATCGGGTAAATTAATTCAACAGATTTATCGTTGACTCCCGAACCTAATATTTAAATATAATTATTTTATACCAGTATAGTTGGAGAATCAATACAGACACTAATAAAATTAATATATTCAGAGGATCGACAGTTAGGGACCTCGACGGATTTCCTGTTTGATCATAGCAGGAGGACAAGTAGGTGAATTATTCATCTACAATGCGTAAACACCTATGTGATATTTACGTGCTTCTATGTGATTAAATGAATTACGTGTTTTACGTGTTTTACGTACGTCTCACGTGAAAACATGTTTTTAAGTTATCACGTTTATATGCATGGCATATGCATATCATATCACAGGAGTGAGATATTTACACCGTATTGAGACAGTGACGATGTGAGATATTGACGAGTGGGGTAGACTGAGATGATTGTGATTGTTGACTCGTTGAGGAGTCGAGGTTGGTACTCGCATGACACCTGACGGCAGACAGGCGTGATCGCTCTGTCTACTCGGGCTTGAACGTCCCGAGGTTCAAAACCGTCGTGATTATATTTTCAGCGGAGGGAGCGACCCGACAGGGCAGTTGCGTGATCGTCAAAACACTGTCGGCGTAGGCTACCGCTTACGGAAGAGCGACCTAGCAGGGCAGTTGCGTGATCGTCAAAACGCTGCTAGTGTAAGCTTCTGTATGTTATTATTATGGGCGCGCGAGGTGTCGAGTCTTACCTAGGGCCCTGTGTTGTGTGATTTGAGATAGGATTGTGAGAAAAGGAGTGAATATTGCATGTGAGATATTGGGATTGAGAATGAGCGTTCACGTGCATACATGCATTTCTATTCACATATTGGGCAAATCGCTCAGTGTTTACGTGTTGTAGGTACTGAGTCTGACGCCGACGCGCGTCATGACTGAGGCGGCTGGTGGCGGTGCTCCACGGACTTTTGAGGGCAGGCGGTACATGGATGAAGACCTGTGGAGCGACAATAGGGTTTTGTTCTTTTGACATTTTGGGGCTACTGCCCTTGTATAGACTTAACTCTGCAGATAATATTTTGTTGTAATGTATTATATTTTAGGAAAAAGTTTTTGTTAGACGGGCCTTCCGCGGCTTACGTTGCGGGAAATCCGCCACTAATCCTAATTAGAAAGCGCGGATCGCTACAAAGGGAGTTCCCTAGTAATTATTAATTGGCAAGTACCGCTAATGCTTTTCCTATCTTCCCTAGAACCGGCATAATCAGCGTCCGAGTATCCAATTAATGGGAATTCCTTGGAGTTTGGATACCACAATCCAAAATTGACTGTTCCTTTCAAATGTCTAAGTATTCGCTTGACTACGGTCAAGTGAGATTCCCTAGGACTCGATTGATATCTAGAACATAGACCAGTAGCAAACATAATATCGAGTCTGCTTGTCATAAGGTATAGCAAACTTCCGATCATACCTCTATACTTAGTTTGGTCAAAAGGCTTACCTTGTCCATCACTGTCAATTCTAGCAGTTTGATGCATAGGAGTGGGAAGTACCTGGAATCAGCCATTTCGAATTTTTCAAGTAGTTCCTTCATGTACTTCGTTCGAGATATGAATGTTCCCGTATCCAATTGCTTGATTTGCAATCCAAAGAAGTACGTGAGTTTCCCCATTAGGCTCATCTCAAATTCATTCTTCTTGGGAACAACCTTTGGCAACTAACCTGGCCTTGTTACGTGTCACATTACCATTTTCGTCCAGCTTGTTGCAAACACCCAATTCGTGCCTATTATCGACTTGTCGATAGGTCTTTCCACAATAGTCCACACCTAGCTCTTTTTGAATTGTGCTAGCTCTTCTTCCATGGCAATCACCCACGATTCGTCATCAAGAGCTTCATTCACTATCTTACGCTCATGGTTGACAACAGCTCATCATGTGATTCCTCAGCAATATCATTTCGTACAGTATCTCTCGTTTTGATCCCTGAAGTGATATTCCCTATGACCTGTTCGGTGGGATGACTGGAGGCATGTTTGAATTTTTTGCGCTGTTGTTCGTCAGAAGCCTCAGGTTCCTCTGACTCAGCATCTAGTTCCAATGGAATAGCGTTCACTTCTTTGTCAGTAACCTGTACATCTGCAGGAGACACAACTATACCTTCCTCAGTAGCATCTGCGTTAGGAAATTCATGAAATGTAACATGCACAGATTCTTGCACAGTCTTCTTCCTATTATTAAATACTCTAAAAGCTTTGGAATGAAGGTTGTATCATAGGAATATCCGTTCATCTACTTTGGAATCGAATTTTCCTCTCTAGTCCCTATCGTTTAAAATAAAACATTTGTAGACAAATACACGAAAATATCCTATGTTAGGGGTTTTATCATTCCAGAGTTCATAAGGGGTTCTCTTAGTAATCGGACTAAGGTAAATCCTATTAGAAACATAACAAGCCGTACTAACAGCATCAGCCCAAAAATGTTTTGGAGTATTATATTAACGTCCCATAGTCCTAGCCATTTCCTGTAATACTCTATTTTCATCTCGACCACTCCGTTCCGTTGAGACGTAATAGGGGCCGAAAAATTATGACTATAACCATTTTCATCACAAAAAGATACAAAGGATTTGCTATCAAATTCTAGACCGTTATCACTCCTAATTTTTCGGACCTTCATCTCTTTCTCGTTTTGTAGTTTCTTAATCAGTGGCGCAGGGTTATCTAAAGCCTCACTTTTGTGCGCAAGAAATAATACCCATGTGTACCTAATATAGTCGTCTACGATCACAAAGGCATATCGTTTACCTCTCAATGACATAACCTCTATCGGACCAAAAAGGTCAAGATGCAGCAGTTCCAGTGGTCTGGACGTAGATATCACATTATTAGGCTTAAAGGACGTCTTAGTCCGTTTCCCCATTTGACACGCTTTGCAAATTCTGTCCTTAGTGGCTTTCATGTCTGGAATACCTCTAACCAATTCATTGCATGAAATGTGAGACATCAGTTCCATGTTAGCATGACCCAAACGTTTGTGCCATAACAATGTGATATCCTGCGTAACTGCTAGACACTTGACGTACTGGTTACCAATATCATCAAGAGTGTTGCAGTAAATGTTACCATGCCTAGACGCACTAAACACAATCTAATAATCCTCTTTGACAAAGAACTTGTCTTTGGCGAAAGCTACGGTATGTCCATCATCCCATAATTGGCTAATGCTAATTAAATTATGCTCTAAGTTCCTAACAAACCATACGTTATCTATAGTGATATTTAAATTGTTGTACTACTTGGAGGCTGCCCAAGCATCCCTCGCCATGACTTCATCCTATGGCTAGCGATCCGTGATCGATGGGCGACGAGAGACAAGGCGTTAATAGCTGCGGCGGCGGGCTCGACGGAGCTGCTTAGGTTTGCTCAACCGCAAGGTACGTTTCTCTTGGCCTTACTGGGAGTGGACAATCGGCCTAGAATGGGCCGCTCGACCATGGCGTGGTCGTCACCTTTATAAGGCTGCATATCGGCATCTGCTGGCGTCCTTGGTTTGCCAGCTTTGGTTGGAGCGAAATAGGAGTTGGAAGGAAGGCTGTTTGCGGACAGCTGAGATGCTTATCGAGGATATCCTTCACGTTATTTGTATGCGTCTATGTACGTTAGCGTCGACCTATCAGTTACAGCTGTTATCTTTGCGTACGACTTGGCGTATAGCTTGGTAACTCTCTCTCTCTCTGTGATGTACCCAAACATTTTTTCTTAATATTATTAACCTTTTCAAATATATATATATATATATATATATTTAAATTGTTACCAACAGTACCAACTCCAACGATTTTGGCTTTTGCGTCGTTAGCGTACGAAAAGTATCCTCCAGCAACCGCCTTTAACGACACAAAATTACCTCTAATCACCTGTCATGTGGCGGGAGCACCCGCTGTCGGGGTACCACCTGTTTTTCTTGGTGGAGTTCCTCCTTCGTACCTGCAGAAAGAAGTGCTCTTTTGAGGTACCCAATTTCTGTTTGGTCCTAACATGTTAGCGGCGAAATAACTTCTGTTAACATATGAGATATCATTTGCACTGATGGTGATCTCCTGTTACAATCAGATATAGCAGTGGCATTTACCGGTGACTTCTTAGGTCTCCAGACATACTTAGCTTTATCAATTTTCTTTAAAGGACAGTTGTATGCATAACGACCATTTCTACCATAACAGAAACATTTAAGCTTAGGCACAGAATGTTTGGCATTCTTTACTTCAACGGAATAACCAATACCTGACCTACAAACATTCCTAGCAGTACTTAACAGCATATCTAGGTTCTGCTTACCTTCAAGGAGTGTATCAACTTTCTGCTTTTCCCTATCTATGGAATTCCTGAGTTCTACTATATCTCTAGATAAGACACTGTTTTTCTTTTCTAATTACTCAATGTCGCATGGAATTCCCTCTTTCTCAGCAGTACCTAACTCTCTTTTTCAATCGTGAGATCTCTAAGTTAGCCTCACGTTTTTCCTTAGCCAAATCATCTCGCTGTTTTATCAATTTCCTATTAAGGAATTTAGCGACTTAATCTTCCTCTCTGCATTTTGAAGTATTCACACAACTGTTCCTTACTTTCTTCTATATCAAAAACAAATGAGTCACTTTCATAATCATTGTTATATAAAATATAAACTATTTATGATATGAATTTTCTCAATGGAAGAAGAACAAGATACCTGATCCTCGTCAACCATGTAAGCGTGATCCTCGTCCTCGCTTTGTTCTAGTTCGGAGTCATTTGATCCCGTCACCATAGTTTCTGAACTTTCTTTCCAGACGTGGAGATTCCCTTGCTTTTGTTCTGGAATTTGTTGAAGTTCCCTTTGAGTTTCTCTTTCTGCTGGAATCTTTCAAATCTTTTGGTAAGCATGGCTAAGTCGTTCATCAAGCCTTCTTCTTCGTCGTCAGTATCAGATTCTTCTTGGTTGGATTTGAATGTAATGGACTTCTGATTTTGTTCTGCGCCTTCTCAATGTTTGAATCATCTCGTAAGATATAAGAGATCCAATCATTTCGAAGATGCTAAGTGCTTCAGATCCTTTGCTTCGTATATGGCAGTAACCTTGGCATTCCATTCTCGTGGCAGTGATCTCAGTATCTTTCTTACTTGTTTCCTGTGGGGAACCTTCTTTCCGAGAGAACATTTGGTTGATGATTCCCATGAATCTGGCGTACATCTGGCTTATATTCTCGTCAGATTCCATCGAGAATAGTTCGTACTGACGAGTGAGGAGAGCCAGTCTTTCTTGCACAACTCGTTGAGTTCCTTCATTAGTAACTTGGAGCATAACCCACATAGCCATTGCAGATGAGCAGGAACTAACCCGAATGTATTTTTCCCTTGTGAGTGCGCATGTGAGCATGTTTTTCACCTTTGCGTTTCACGTAATTCCCTTTTTGTCTTCAGCATTGTAATCTTCAGCGTCTTTTGGGGTTCCATCGGTTTTGCTAGCCGTATATGGTCCATTGATGATTGTCCCCCAAGGATCCTTCCATCAAAACGAGGCGGCCTAGAGGGGATTGACCTTCTGCAAATACATCAACACTCGAAAAACCCGTTAGATCTTAACTCAGGCGTTTTAGGCCTTTCGTTCAGTAACCGCTCTGATACCAAATGAAGTGTAATAGATGCCTAAGAGGGGGGTGAATTAGGCTATAAAAATTTTGTCTTGGTCTTCTTTGAAAATACTTTTTTTAAGAAGATATTTGCAGACTACGATATTTCCCGAAAAGCAGTACGAGTATCTACGTTATCTCCCTAACCCTGTTTCACCAAATATCATGTTAATTTCAGAAATTGCTTTAACGATATCGCCTAGTTATTTGCTGGTGTTCTGGGTTTGTCTCACAAAAAGTAAATAGCAGAAAGTAAAGTGAGAAGAGATTTTTATACAGGTTATATACCCAACTGGGGTTTAATCCTGTCCCTTGGGTGTGATCCCCCAAGAGTTCCAATCAATCACTAAGTATTACCGGTTATGGTTACAAAATGATCGACCCTTACACAACCAAAGCACTTTGGAAACTAGACCTCCACTGTCGCACGCCAAGTTCCGATCCACGTCGTTTACCCAGGAAACCAATTCCCCGACTGGATGCAGCTTGCTACCGAAGCGCCACCGATCCCACCAAATTCGTCCCTCCACGTGCGAAAGACTCCAACCGTGCTCCTTTGTACGTTCAACACGTCCGAAGACAACAACACGTCCGAAGACAAGGGTTTAGGGTAGGGTGTTGCTAAAGATTCGCTCACGGGTACAGAATTCGCAAATGAAAGCTCAACACAACTACGAATGAATTGCAATTTAACGCTCAATAACTCTAAGGGATTCGTTTGCTTGTGTGTTCGTTGTGTACCCTTCAACGTGAAGTGTTTTTCTTATATATATTACGAATAGCTTCTACACTTCACAAGGAAAGTTAAGCACAGAATATGCAAGAAACAGATCAATAATCACGTGTATTAACTCAAGTAATCATGCCAAGAATAAACCAATCAAGCTCACGGTCGTGCATGAATTCTTACCATAAATACCACAATCTTACTGTCATTCCACGGTAATCTTATCCTTCTGTGAGCACATTCCATATATTGACTCAGTCAGCATATTACCACATATAAGTCCGATCAATTAATCACTTTCCAAAATATAAATCCCAAGTCGTATAAGGAAAGCTAGAGCATTGTTTCACTGATTTAAGAGTCAATTAAGATAGCACTCAAATGGATATTTCATGTTATTCTTTCCTAAATTAAATTATCACATGTACAGCTCGAACAAAATATCCTTTCCATATATGCAGCATAGTCATTCATATCCGGGTGATCACACCGATATTCTTTCCTAAAATAACATAATCACATTTTTAGCTCAATCAGAATATATTTTCCATATATAAGATACAGTCATTCATATCAGGGTGATCACAGCAATATTCTTTCCTAAAATAACTCGATCATGTTTCCAGTTCACATGTCGCTCAACATGATATACTTTCCATATATAGCACGCAATGAGATTCCATCCATACGAAGACGTTCATAACCAGGTGATCACATAAATGTTCCAGTTAAGCACAAGATCACACATATTCGATTTTCTTAACAATTTTATCACATTTAAGCGCTTAATCGAACATTTTCACATACTTAAACATCATATAAATGCATATCAAGTTTTCTATTTTGTACCCCCCAATTTACATAATTACTTGGAATAATCAAAACTCTCATAGACATTTGGACCAACAAGGTCTACAATAATTATGCTTTCTTAAAAGAAGAACTTGGGAAGCTCTATTCTGAGATTAATCATTTAGAAAATCTTCGTGCTATTTCTAAGACTAAGGAAGCACAATCTCGTCATTCTGAAAATTCTTCTTCCGTCGATAACCTCCTATTCTTAAGAAATAGAGGATTTAAATTCTACACTAGAAATGGAAAGAAATATTTTGAAGCCGAAAAACATACCCTTTCTAACTGAGATATCTAATCTTAAAGCTTCATTGGTTTCGAAACATGATAAAGGGACGCAAACGGGCGATCTCGTTCCTACCATCTATATGACTTCTACCGATTCTGCTACAATTTGGACCAAAGTGGAAACTCAAAGTAAAAGTCCCGCACTTTCTATAGTTAGCGAACAAGTCCCACGGAAATGGGAGAACGGTCTCCAAAACGGAATAAAAAAGACCAAAAGTCTTTCTCTCCCGTTCCCAAAAGAAAATCTTTAACGAAAATATTTCAAGTTCTAGCGCACAAACTTCATCGTGTGCTTCAAATGATTCTACTAATTTTCCATTTAAAAAGCCTAGACTTGAAAATAATTTTCGAATTCTTATAATCATTATGTGAAAAATGTGCATTCTCCATGTACGAATTATTATACATCTGGTTTACATGCTTATCATTCCATTTGCTCATATTCTTACATGAAATATCCAGTCAAAGTCAAATCCGAAAAACATTTATTACGACTGGGCAACGAGAAGATCTCTAAAAATACACATTTTAGGAGCACATTCTCGAAAACTGAATTTTCATATCCGTGTAAAGTCATGCAAATATGGATTCCTCTGTCGGATATCAAGTCACAGAGTCCTAGTCAAAAATGGATTCCTAAGGCTAATTCGTCGACCGACATAGGATCACAATCCAATTTTAGGAGGATAGCATAAACGAGAAAAGGTGTCACGCCCCGCCTTCCTAATCGCCTATCCTAGCGTGTTCCTATGTGCCTAGCGAGTTGTAAGTGGTGAAGTGCATCAAAACACGTATAATTTTTTTTCTTTTTCCATTCATATAATGGAACGAAGTTCTATATGTCAAAAGAATACAGGTCAACATGTCAGGTCTATAAGCTACATCCTAGACCTGACTACGTGGCTCTTCGTGTGACGGCACAGCAAATGTCTCTTATGCGCCCGGCCTCACAGGTCGTCACCCATACACACACGTCCACCCCAAAAGCAGCGAAGCTCCAAAAGATTGGCCTTGTCAACTAGCGCGATCACGTACCGTGCTCGCTGGCGCCTACAACACATAACATGAAAGAATGAGCCACCGAGGCTCAGTAAGCAGAAATCGTGCATGCATGCACGTGTCCCTTTCCCCGCAAAGGCAAACCCTGCCGATGCATAAATTTCTAAGCAAGGGCAATCCACGCCGATGCACAACACAATTGCAAAGGCAATCCGCGCCGATGCACAACACAATTGCAAAGGCAATCCGCGCCGATGCATATAACACTCGTACTAACGTACTCAGGGCCCTCGGCTAATCTCACTATGCACCACAAGAGCTCTCGTCCCTCAGGGACAATACGGCAGCGGTCCACGCCGGATGGCCGAACCCTAGGATGCACATCGTTCCCCTAGGTCGCCATATGAACCCGTCGTCCCCAACTGTCCGGCGGTCGCTCACGCTGGTAGCCCACACTGAGGTTGCCTACACCAGGATTCCATCCTGTGTCGCTTACACCCTCAGGTCGCACCCACCAGGTCGCACCTTACCGCCACGGGCCATGCCCAATCATATCCATAGGATATCCACATATATATATATATATATATTTACATAATAGTACGACGACACTAAACGCCGCCCTGGTAACATAGGAGACAGCCCCTGACTCAACTACGAGTTGACACACTTGTCCACGTCGGCAAGTCTTCGTCGCGTACCAGCGACATATCATTATGCGCACTCAATCCCACGACCCTCCCCCTTGAGTTCGTGCGTGCACATGAATATGCATATGTAAATAAATTCAATTTATGCTATCACATGAAAGCATAGCAATCAATTCACGTAATCATGAAATCACGTAGGCACATAGTCATACAAAGCATATAACACGCAAGTTATGTGTTGTAGTTGGATTTCTACTTACCTGGCGTCCGTCGACAATAGCTACTGTCCCGGTAAATTCCTAAGTCCAGACCTTAGGCATAAAATATTAATATTAGTACACTTTATTTATTAATCACTTAAGGGTTATTAATTGCAAAGGGTTCGTAAATATTATCCCTAAGTTATAAACGTATTTTGGTTGTCTCGCAAACTCTCGAATGACCCGTGAAATCTGGCTGAAGTTTGCCAAGTATGGTTCGCCAAGTCTAACGCATTAGCCTAAGTTTGCGAATTGTAAACCTAAGGTTCGCCAAATGCTAGGGTTCGCAAAAGTCTTTCTTCATTAAAGGGTTCGCGAATTCACGTTAGCAGTCGCGGGTTGGATTCGCACAAGAGGACACGCAAAGTGCCATGCCGTGTTGAGTTCGCAAAATATCCCTTCCCACTTAACATTCGCGGAATACTTGGTGTTAAGCCAATTCGCAAAGTCACAAGGCCCCCGAGTTCGCAAAACCTTCTTCATTTTTCCACGAATCGCGAAGTCCCTTCACACAACGAGTTCGCAAAGTTCCCTCAATCGTCAATCGTATAAGGTTTCGAATGCTCTTTGAACTATGGTTCGCCAAATGGTATTTCGCAAAATTAGATTCGCCGCTTTCGAGGGTTCGCAAAACGGCACCAATCAAGTTCGCAAAATTCATAGCTCTTAGGGTTCGCAAAGAGCTGGAGCTATTTGAGTTCGCAGAATACTCTAGTTCGCTAAGTGGCCGATCTTCATTTTCGCGAATTTGATGAATTCACCAACTTGTTGAGTTCGCGAAATTCCAAGCCTGTCAAGCTTGGTTCGCCAACTATCTAATTCACCAAACGAGTTCGCGAACCATTCTCTAGTTCGCGAACTTTATACTTCGCGATCTCGGGTTCGTGAAGTTCTTATTTCACGAATTCAACTATGCTAAAACACTTTCTAATTCGCGAAATACTAACTTTAAGGATCAAAAGCCATTTCTCTCAAGAACTCGTTGGAGATTAATATGAACCCTTAAACCCTAAATTTCAAACTTAATAGAAACGCATGTTCAGACCCACTTTCGTGCTTAATAAGTCCTAGTCCTGTTAATCTAAGCCTAGAACACTAAATCATGGCAAGAAAGTATACGTCTAAGGATTAAAATCGACTAAGCCTTAACAAACGAGTGTTCTCGTGCTTATATTCTTAAATACACCTATCCTTTGGACAAAATATAAAATAAGATGATTATACCTCCTTCCAAGCTTGTCAAACCTTCAGCTCGACCTCCTTTCTTCGCTAGCTTAGATTTTTCGTTTGGCTTTTCTTACGAGTGAGGGCCTCAGACTTGAAATGAGTTTTAGATGATTGTTAACTTGTTAAATGGTGATGATATGACTCAAGGGACGAACTATCCCTTGAATTAAGGAATTTTGTTCTCTAATTGGACTTAAGTGATTTTGGGCCTAAGTTGAAGTCTTTCTAGCCCATTCCTACTCTTCATGATTACTTGTCAATTTCAGACTCCTAAACAAATTGGGCCCACTACCAAAAATCCCTAAGTAAGTTGGGCTCAATATTTTGATTGGCCCACTTCTTAAATCTGGTCCAAACTTTATTCATGACCCCAAATTCCTTTTGCCTATTTTCGAAAGTTCCTAAATAAATTAGGGGTCACTTGGGACGAATTAAGTGCACTAAATTCTAGAAATCGCCAAAGCACGTAAATTTCCCACACAAAACTTCACGTAAGTTGCGTAAGCACGAAATTTATGCACGAATTTCGTACAATTGCATTCAACATTCATGCACATTTATTGGCCCTATATACTTACGAGGATCCGGGTGCTACAAAAGGAGTGGGAGAAAAGGGCGACAAAAGAAAAAGAAGAAAATGCTGACAAAAGGAGGTGGACGCACACGATGAATGCAAACGCACGATAAATAGTCCAAAAGAACGTGCCTTTCCATTATTCAAATCTTCTAGAAAACATAAGAAGAGGGCATGGATCTTGCTGTGAACTTCTCATTCGATAATCTCGTATACTCATTAGAACGGCTGGAAGAAGAGCACCAAGAAGTGAACTTCTCCAACGATAATCTGGTCTTATATCGAGACAACGAGAAGAGGAGCACGGCCTTGGGTTCGAATTCCATAACTGTGAACTTCTCCCATCGATAATCTTTGAAACCTCTCTAGGGACTAAAAGAAAGGAGCACGGTATCGACCCGAGAACCAACAAGAAGAGTTCGCCTTAGATAATCTCTCAGCCTCGTAGAGAAGCGGAGCTTCCGCTTGAGCAAGTGTAGAATAATAGAAAAAGTTTTAAGGATGGAAGACCGGTGAAGAGGACGACGAAGAAAAGGAAGAAGATCTTCAGTCCACGAAAAATCCCCCAATATCACCGAGTGTGTTCCAGAAGTATACGTACAACAATTCTGGTCCACTCTTCAAACCCAACAAATAACCCAAAACAACTCGTCTCTCCGCTAAAATCGACAACACCATTGTCGTCTTTACCCCAACCATTCTTCGCTCCCTACTAAACATACCATACTCACTACTATATGATACTCACCCCTCTAACGATGACCTGACCAGAACTTCCTGTTCATGGGCCACAAAGCTAACTCCCAAAACTCCATCACCTCCCTGACTTCACGGCAAAAGATATTCCTGGACCCCGGCGGACTCTCTTTCTGATCATCAACAAATGCCTCTCTCCGAAGCACGCTGGGTCCGACCGATGCAACCGCAACATCATGCTTATCTTCCATGGGGTCGTCTTCAACAATAATTATGACGTCAACTGCTATGGACGACATCCTTGATCAATTACGAAGGCGAGGTCTTGGATTCACGTAGCTAGTACATTCCTTACGTACGGTGGCACACTGTTATCGTCCAACATTTCGTGGATCTTCATCCTGAAATAGAGCACCGACCACGGACCGAGGGCTATCAAGCTCCAAAGCTCACCAAATCCAATGAACAAAAAGAAACTTGATCAGAAGGCCATGATCATACCAGATCATCTAATTCGACTCCTCGATCCAACTGAGCCGGAGCTCCTAAAATACCTTCGAGCCAACAACTTTGATGATGTTCCCATGGTTCAACACATCCCAGTTGAACCTAACCCATGGACAAGCCAACCCTCACAGCCAAATATAGGTCTAGGAAGCTCTTCATCCCCAAAGCCAAACAAAAGAGAAAATCTAAAGGGGATGATAGAAGCAATCAACAGGAACGGCGTACAACACAAACACGACCGACCGTCTTCCTCAGTCCACTAATCCACAAACAAGCGGATCGAGCCAATAGGTGTAGGGGATCGAGTAGAAGTCGCGACATCGGGTGCAATCACGCAAACTACCCTCCCTAGCCACTCAATCATCTCCCAACACATGATTGTTTCAGATACAGACGAGGTGCCACATCATCACCACCTCGCTCGAAGAGGGTAGATGTATCGAGCAGTCCTCAGCCTCATACTGCACTTCCTTGGTCACAACGAGTCTAGTGCCCTCACCATCCATAATTTTTCCATTTTCAGGGACACTTACTATCATTTCTGTACCTCTATATGTTAGTAATCTAGGCCGAACGCTCCACAACGTCTCCGTACTAGAATCTAGTACGAAACAGAGCGGAAGACCCAACGTAGTCAACATCACAGCAGCTACGGACTTGGGCATCGATTTGAGTCTATCTCAGCAGTGATGTCAACGGTGAGCCTAGATGGCCCCGGTTCTTCAAGTCCTGTGCAAACAGGCGGCACATCAGTACCTTCTACTGATGTTGTGATGACGGAACGTCTTCGTGACTCCGCCAGGTTATTTTCCCCGTTCGTGACGGAGGCCAGGCTGAATGATCGCCTCGCTGAGTTTGCAAAAGGTCTCGAGGACTCCATCATGACGCAAGTCTACATCGCAATTGGTACATCGTCTCGAGCAAGGCAAGGCCCCCGTCGCCGAAGAAGCACCTTCACATGCCGATCCATCTCTTGACTCTTTACGGCGTCTCGTGGAATGTTCCGATCACGGAACTCATCGAAGTCATGCTAGCCAGACTCCGCATTGCACAGAAGCTCACCGATTATGAAGCGGAGATGCTTAGACGTCTCGAGCTTCTATTCAAATCACCTAACCCAGGCGAGGCCCAAACATCACGTCAACAACGTGACGACCCTGATGGTGAGGATCGTTCCGGGGAAGACACGAGGCACAGGGCCTCAACCTTAACAGATGCAACCTAGAGTCTGTTAGAGCATTAATCGACTTCAATGAATAATAGCAGAATAGTAGAGTTCTTGGCACGATAGAACTAAGAGAAAACTAATTAACCTTCTTATTGCAAATAACTTTTCCCAACTCAGATAGCCCTTTTCCCAAGCTACCTTCCTTGGGTTAGAAACTTACATATATATAAACTAGAAATCCCTAAAAATCTCAAGTCTTTCCTAGAAGATCTCAACTATAAGATTTAAATAATAATAATAATAATAAACTAATTTAAAATTACTAATTACTAAATGTTTCACGCCTAACATTGCCCTCTCCTTGAAAATGTGCCTTGTCCTCAAGGCCGCCAAAATTCGGAAACGTGGCATGAAACACGTCTTCAGATATCCATGTAGAGTCGTTTGCTTGATGGTCCTTCCATTTGATCAGCAGTTGACGAATTGTCGAGTCGCCTTGTGGAATTGTACGGGCTGAGAGTATGCCTTCGGGCTCCCAACCTAATAATGGAGAAGTCGCCAGTGAATCTGGTAATTGAGGTTCCACGGAGTGAGAACCGATGACCTTTTTAAGCTGAGACACATGGAACACCGGATGTAGTTTGCTAGAGTCCGGAAGGTCAAGACGATAAGCTACCTCACCAAGGCGAGCTAAAATGCGAAAGGGGCCATAAAATTTAGGGGCGAGCTTCTGAGAGATTCGAGGCATGAGAGAGTGTTGACGGTATGGCCGGAGTTTTAAGAACACGGAATCGCCAACTTCGAAGGTCACATCACGACGATGAGCATTTGCTGATTTGAGCATATGTTGTTGAGCTCGAGCTAGATTATATTTCAGCTGGCGTAATATTTCATCTCGATCTTGTAACATATCTGATACAGCAGCAATGTCGCACTCGCCTGGGGGAAGTGGGTAAGGCTCGGGGATTTTCTACCGTATACTGACTGAAATGGGGATACCCCGGTGGCCGAGTGAAAGGAGGTGTTGTACCAATACTCCGCCCAGGGTAACCATTTATTCCAAAGTTTCGGTTGTTCGCTAGCAAAGCAACGTAAATATGTCTCCAATGTTCGATTAACTACTTCTGTTTGGCCGTCTGTTTCGGGGTGATAAGCCGAACTCATTCTTAACTTAGTGCCGACCATCTTAAAAAGCTCCTGCCAAAAGTTACTGGTGAAAATTGCATCTCTGTCGCTCACAATACTTCGAGGAATACCATGCAAGCGGATGATATGAGCAACAAATAGTTCTGCTATCGTCCGAGCTTGATATGGGTGTTTTAAACTAACAAAATGAGCATACTTCGAGAGTCTATCAACACGACCATAATAGTATTCATCCCCTTGGAGCGTGGTAAGCCGGTGATAAAATCCATGGATATATCCTCCATATCTGTCCCGGAATTGGCAGGGGTTGCAATAGTCCCCGCCGGTGAGAGAGCCTCGTACTTAGATTTCTGACAAACGAGGCAGGCCGCCACAAACTTTTGGACGTGTTTGATCATTCCTCGCCAGTATAGATTGGCCGATAGCCGCCGGTATGTGCGTAATGCACCTGAGTGTCCGCCTGTTGGTGTTGAGTGAAACTCTTGAATTAACTTTGGTATCCATTCTCAATTATCGGCAATGACAAGTCTGCCCCGAAAAATAGTCGATCACCTATTAACGCATAAGGCGGAACAGCCGTAGGATCTTTCTGTAGGGCGGCGATAATGGTCCTAAAGCGCTCATGATTGTGACTTCCTCATGGATTGAATCACTGTCCAGCCAAAGGGGCATGCTTACAGCGTTGAGTTCACCTTCTTCGAACTGGCGCGATAGGGAGTCTGCAGCCCGGTTGGAGATGCCTGCTTTATATTCCACGTCAAAGTTATAACCGAGTAATTTTGCCACCCACAGTTGTTGTGCTGGCGTTGCGATCTTATGATGTAACAGTGTGCGTAGACTGCGATGGTCTGTTCGGACTGTAAACCGACGTCCGAGAAGGTAAGGGCGCCAGTGCTGTACAGCTAAGACTAATGCCATTAACTCGGTTCATATGCTGATCGAGAGTGGCGAAGTCTTCGAGAGCGATTTACTGAAATAAGCAATTGTGTTTCCCTTCTTGCATCAAACAGCCCCTACACCTGATCCCGAAGCATCGCATTCGATCACGAACCTTTTGGAAAAATCAGGCATTGTGAGAACCGGGGCTGATATAAGAGCGGCTTTCAGTGCCTCGAACGAACATTTGCAGCAGCGGTCCACGAGAAGTTATCAACGTGATCCTTCTTCAAAAGTTTGTCAACGGGCGAGCGATGTGCCCGTAATCCTTGATAAAGCGACGGTAATAGCCCGTTATACCTAAGAAACCTCGAGTGGCTTTGACGGAGGTGGGGCGCGGCCATTTTAGAATAGATGTAATTTATCAGGATCCATAGCTACGCCGCTAGCTGATATGACATGGCCCAAATAAGCCACTGAGCGTTGTCCGATATGGCATTTCTTCAGATTAACGGAAAACTCGTTTGTTGCGAGGGTTGCTAAAACAGTGTGAAGATGTTCCGTGTGGGACTCCCAAGATGGGCTATAAATCAGAATATCATCAAAGAATACCAAGACGAACTTCCGTAGGAATGGTCTGAAAATATTATTCATTGTTGCTTGAAATGTCGCGGGCGCGTTGTTAAGCCGAAGGCATCACCAAAAATTCATAGTGGCCGTCGTGGGTACGGAACGCTGTTTTTGGGACATCCTCTGCCCTTACACACGATTTGATGATAACCCGAGCGTAAGTCCAGTTTTGTGAATACTGTAGCGCCCACAATTCATCAAGGAGTTCTTGGATTACTGAATGGGATATTTGTCTGGGATTGTGACACGGTTGAGCTCGCGGTAATCAACGCAGAAGCGCCAACTGCCGTCCTTCTTGCGCAACAACAGAACAGGACTAGAAAACGGCTAGAGCTCGGTTGAATGATACCAGCCGCAGACATTTCAGAGATCAACCTTTCAATTTCGTCTTTCTGTGTATGGCCATAACGATATGGTCGGACGGAAACAACAGTAGTACCGGTCGTGAGGGATATGCGATGATCTGACGGACGTGAGGGTGGCAGTGTTTCTGAAAGACGGAGGGTAGGTCCGCATAATCTGCTCGAGGTCTGATTGTTGAGTATGATATAGGTCGTGCTGAAGTCGAATGACGTCTGGGGTTGTACTCTCTGGGAGAATAACAGCGAAAAAGTCAATATCGTTGCACTTGCAGAGTGATTGAAAACTGACTTGGGAGCGGGTGAGACACGCATCACCGCAGAGGAAATGGCGATGGTTGTCGACCGTGAAGCACATTGTTAGCTTTGACCAATTAATCTTAACTTCGCCTAGAGTTCGTAACCAGTCAACACCGAGAATAAGGTCTACTCACCTAATTCGAACAGATAAAATCTGCCCGGATTGGGCAAGCACCGAGCATCAACTCCAGTCCTTGGCAATAACCTGTGGTGGGAGATCGGCGCCCATCACCCAAGCAAACTTGGAAAGAATTTGTCTGTAGTCATTGGAAGAGACAAACGGGTCGCACCTTTTGGGAGATGAAGTTATGACTAGCGCCGCGTGCAATCATCACTATAACTTCGGTATTTAACAGTAAACCCCGCAGTTTTTGGGTTTGTGGGCCTGAGATTCCACCTAGGCGAATAATGGCAGCTCCAATCGTGCTAGGTTGCCTTCGGTACCAGACATAGGAGGGATCTCTTCCTGTTCCTCTAGTGACTCAATAGCATCAGACTCTTTTATGTCATCGTCCTCTCCCCCAATCATAATACGGAGTTCGCGGTTGGCACACACATGGCCCGGACTGTACGACTATCGGCAACGAAAACATAACCCTCGTTCCCGTAGACTTTGAAATTCTTGGTCTGTCAGCGGCGAAAGGGTTTAGTCTGAGGAGGTTCAATCGAAGGGCGTGCTGGTGGCGGAATATAACGATCACGAGTTCGATTATCCCTCGGTGGAGCTCCTGTGGGTTGTATAGGCCCTTCCAGTTTAGTTGGTGGTGGTCGAGTATATCGACCAGAACCGATTGGATTATAGGCAGTCGAACGCGGTGACGGAGCGACTAGTTTAGGATGTTCGAAATGACAGAGCAATCTTCCTCGACGTCCCGAGCAATGTCCATAGCATCTTCAAGATCCAATGGTCGATGGGCACGGACCTTTGATCGCAGCGTTCGTGTAACCCGTGCATGAAGAAACTTTTGAAGTTTCGTGGGTGAATTTCGGTAATTGTGTTGACTAAACAGATGAACTCGTCGATATAATCTTCCACACTGTTGGTCTGTTGTAAAGAATAGAGTCGTTCCAATGGGTCTCCCCGGTGCGGCCCGTCAAACTTCGAGATTAGACCCCGACATAAATCATCCCATCTAGATGTGGTGTCGATTGTCGCTTCCATCGTAACAAGTTACGAGCTGTACCTTGCATACTTGTCACAGCATAAGCGATCCGAAGGTCGTCAGGGACGTGTTGAAGCTCGAAGTAATCTCCTGCCTGTGCTATCCAATTGCGAGGGTCCGAGCCATCGAACGGCGCGAGTTCGATCTTTTTGGAACCAGAAAGGAGTGTATCGCCGTGTGGAGTATTGAGTTGGTCGTGGCGATGGTTTTTGTTAGCTCGAGAGGAAACAGACCCCGAAGCGACGTGTTGAGGGGATCGTTGATTGAGAGTGTCTCGGAATTCCCCTATCTCATCCGTAACCTTGGTCATGAGAGTAGTGATCGTTGTTGCATCGCGACGATAGCCGTCTGCAGATCTGAAATCGATTTCTCTAACACCTCGAAACGTTTGTCCGCCATAGCTCGTGTTAGTGGCATAGAGCACGCTCACCGCACCATTTGTTAGAGCATTAATCGACTTCAATGAATAATAGCAGAATAGTAGAGTTCTTGGCACGATAGAACTAAGAGAAAACTAACTAACCTTCTTATTGCAAATACTTTTCCCACTCAGATCGCCCTTTTCCCAAGCTACCTTCCTTGGGTTAGAAACTTACATATATATAAACTAGAATCCCTAAAAAATCTCAAGTCTTTCCTAGAAGATCTCAACTATAAGATTTAAATAATAATAATAATGATAAACTAATTTAAAATTACTAATTACTAAATGTTTCACTCCTAACAGGGTCACCCAAACACCTACTAGAACAAAATCACCTACACCGCACAAACAAAAAAATCTACCCGAACTACTACCAAAATAATGCAATAGCCCTCCTCACCAGCTATGAGCCTTTATCTTCCTCTTCCCACAAGTTTGAGCAGCCCTTCGATATCCCTATCCTCTCCCATCCATCCCTACAAACTAATGATCCAATCCCACAAACGGAGATCTGTACAATCCAAACGGCACCGTGGAAATTACATTCAACGAAGATTGGATAACTAAACCGATGAACCCTACATGGCTAGAGGCTTGATGGAAAATGCCAGATACTTCTTTAAGAAGGCAAATGTTAGCCTGGCCTAATCGACGACGATGAACTCGAGGAAGGTGAAGACTACGAAGCAGATATTCCAGAAATTCCCGAGCTACTCAAACACACCATCATCAATGAGGAATGCCCACCAATGAAGTGGAAGATAGAAGAAGCTTGGAATTGCCGTGGAACGTCAAGGTAATTGCCCCATATCAAGAAGAAATTCGAAGGAGAATCTGGAGGGGGGAGGATAAGATTAAGAAGCTAGACGAGCTTGATCTCAGAGGACTAAGTCATCTTTCAAGACCAAAGGCATCCATACCTGCTATCTCTTCGCCGAATACTGATGTTCAGAGAAAAGGAGGTGATATAGATACTCGCAGAAGAGAAGAGGCGAAGAAACCAAGAATTAGAGAAGTTCTGGGAGTTCGCAAAGTGAGATTTGCAGACATGGACATACCTATCTATATGGTACGGCGAGAAATGAAGAAAAAACGAAAAATCGAATGAAGCCGACCTCGCCTACATCAGAGGTGAAAGATGTTGAACAAATAGCGAGGGACTATAGGACACTTGGAGCACTCAAGACGGCCAGAACTCAGACTAGGCTACTACGCACTAAAAAGATTCATTCTACGCCAAGTCAAGTTCAATGCAACACATGATCTCCAAATGGCGGTAGAGAGTAACATGAAGAAGGTGAATCTCACGAAGCATCCTTCGAGGTCCAGATCCAAGTTATGGATAAGGGCACATTATAATGAAGGCGACGATCCATCAATCGTCTACATCAACTTCAAAGGAGAGAAAGGCTTATGAAGACATCAGAGATTCACAAGTTCAAGCAGCGGCGGAACCTTACTGATCATTAGAAAACAAACTCAGAAGAATGCTCGAGCAGCTAAGATACGAAGAATACGAAGTTCAAGAGAATACTCAAGGCTAATCGAGACCATCTCTGCGAAGATATCTTCTCGAAGAAGGTTGCGATCGTTCGAGCACTTCTTCGGACTCAGGAAGTCTCCCTACCATGTGGAGAAACCCAAGAAGAAGAAGACACGAAGGACGCCAAAGCGAAAAGGATGCTAAGGGGAGATTGTTAGGAATATTATGTAGCCTCCTTCAATTTATGTAATCTTGGCTTTATATGTATTTATTTATGGGTTGGTGTACTTTGGGGAGACTTATGATATTTTGTAGAAGTTTGGGACTGGGCTTTAATATACCAAGTACTTGTGGTATATAAAGCCCCAACTTAACCTAATCAGGGTTTATCAAAAGAAATCAAAAGGTAAGCCACCTTGTACTATTCAATAGAAATACACACTAACATGCACTCAAGGTGTTCTTAACGTTTTCAACATTCAACCCTTTCTTTTGATCCTTGTTTGCTAATAAAAGGACCAACAACACGATTTATCAAAATTGGCTCACATACGTGGTCCCCTATACATGTAACCAATACTATCGCGCAAGGGTATGAGCAAAAACAAATACTCGCATTTTCAACAATTCAGCTCAAATGCAAAGTAAAATTGCATATCAGAATGTGCGAAATGCAACAAAAATATCGCTTTTTATCAATTCCATATATATGCAAATTAAAATTTGCATATCAAAATGTGCGAAAATATTTTTGTATATATATATATTTTATATCGTTTTTTATTATATATTTTTATTATATTGTATACTGATTTAATTAATAGTATGGGGTCAGATTATTTTGCTTCGATCATAGTCGCGCCTAAAAATTCACAAACACTTGAAAGATTTTTATGCTATCAAGTCACGTCAGCAAGCTAAGTCCCAAGTTCAAAGAATGATCCATTTCGACAACTCTCACTAGGTTCGCTCTAGCGCTCATTTATTTTTGAGTAGGGATTTTTAGATTTATGTCACTCAAGTCAAGACAAGCCATATTAAGTCTATTTACCTGTGATCGATGCGCTTTTAATCATTTCACCAAGCGAGAGACCGTCGATTCGGAATTAAAGGGACTTTTGAGGGATTTAGTATTTTGGTTCTGACTTAGAACGGAAGGATATATTTAGGATTGTGGAACTAAAGTTCTTCTTCATTTTCCTTAGTCGTTCCCCTTTCTCTCCGGCATTTTTTCATCTTTTCGTCATTTTCGTCCTTTTATCTTTTGTAAATTTTCAGGACTTTTCTCCGAGAGAGATTATCTACGGCGAAGTTCTTCTTTTGTTTGTCGGGCCATATACCGTGCTCATTTTCTCTTAATCCCTACAGAGGTTTCAGAGATTATCGATTGGAAGAATTTACAGTTATGGAATTCGAACCAAGGCCATGCTCCTCGTCTCGTTGTCTCGATAGAAGACCGGATTATCATTGGAGAAGTTCACTTCGTGGTGCTCCTCTTTCCAGCCGTTCTAACGAGTGTACGACATATCGATAGAGAAGCTCACAGCAGATCCATTCCACATTCTTAAAGATTTTGAGATAATCGAGAATCGAGAAACAGGTTCTTTGGTCTGCTTTTTTGGGAGTGCGTTGAGCATTCCTCCTGTGCATTTTCCACCTTCTTTTGTGTATCTTTTTCATTTTCGTCTCGTTTTTCCCCCCTCCTTTTCTCGATTGAACATCCCGCCAAAATTTTAGATTGTCGTTGAAGGTGAACATCCCGCATGTCAGGGAAATTCACACTTGACTTAGATCGAGCATCTAAGAGATATCGTCATTCCCCTAATGTTATACTTATATGTATATTATTTTTGGATTTTCATTAGATTTTTTGTATTTTTATTATAATGAAATATTTCACGCAGATATATCATTAAAGTATAGGAAACACGTAGCATAGAACATGTGAGAGGACATGGGAGCACGTAAAGCACAGATTAGGAAGATTCAACATGCCTAATTTTCGAAAGGAATTGAAACGTTTTTCATCCAATGCCTTGGTGAAAATGTCAGCTAGTTGATATTCCGTGTTCGCAAAATACATGTCAATGGAGCCTTTTTCTATGTGATCTTTTATAAAGTGATATCGTATGTCTATGTGTTTTGTGCGTGAGTGGTGAACAGGATTACACGTAATCGCAATGGCACTTTGCCTATCGCTATAAATGGGTATATATTGTACCATATCGCGAAGACGAGTCCGCATCCATAGCATTTGCGAGCTACGGCTGGCAGCCAACGAGACTATTCTTCCTCACCCGTCGATGTTGAGACGCAGTTCTACTACTTCTTGGATGACCAGCAGGCTAGCTTTTCGCCTAGAAATTGAGTGCCACCGGATGTACTTTTCATGTCCATTCGACAACCTGCATAATCAGCGTCATTGTAACCAATTAATTTAAAATTTATGCCCTTAGGATACCATAAACCTAAGTTGAGGTGCCCTTGAGGTAGCACAGAATTCGCTTAACCGCAAGCATGTGAGGATTCCTTTGGGGGTCGGCTTGAAACGAGCACAGAGGCACGTGGCAAACATAATATCCGGGCGGCTTGAGGTGAGACAGAGAAAGAGCCGATTATGCTGCGATAAAAGGTGATGTGCACCGCTTTTCCAATGGGATCGGCATCCAACGTGCAGCTTGTTGACATGGAGTGCTGAGTGGCTTGCTCTGATCTGGATGGATCTTCTTCAGAATGTCCTTGATGTATTCTGTCTGACTTATGAACATACCATCGTCGAGCTGCCTGACTTGGAGTCCAAGAAGAATTGCATCTCCCCATGTGATTCATTTCGAATTTGCTCTTCATCAAATCTCCAAATCTCTTGCATAGCTGTGGATTTGTTGATACGAAGATGATGTCGTCTACATAGATTTGGACAATCATCAAGTCTTTGTCTTGCCATCTTATGAAAGGGTCGTATCGATCGTCCCTCGGATGAATCCAGATTTCATGAGGAAATCGCTCAGGACATCATAACCAAGCACATGGAGCTTGTTTCAGTCCGTAGAGAGCTTTGTCCATTTGATAGACGGATCGGGATGTTCTTGATCAACAAAGCCTTTTGGTTGAGCGACGTAGACTTCCTCCAAAAAACGCCGTTGAGAAACACCCATTTCGTCTTGATAATGGTTTCCCCATGCGGACGGGGTACTAAAGTCCATACTTGAAGACGTCGAATTGGTTGATCTCATCTTGTATATCTATTACCCAATCCGGGTCTTTAAGTGC